>NDGN011552846.1:0-10969 GCA_002564285.1 Tympanoctomys barrerae | reverse complement strand
AGAGAGAGAGAGAGAGAGAGAGAGAGAGAGACAGAGACAGAGACAGAGACAAAGAGACAGAGACAGACAGAGACAGACAGAGACAGAGAGAGAAACAGAGAGAGACAGAGACAGACAGACACAGAGAGAGAGGGACAGAGAGACAGAGAGAGTGACAGGCAGTGAGAAAGTTGCGTGCCTCTCTGCACCAGATTTGGATACATCTAAAAGCTATGTCTGTAAGCTGGGAAGAGAGTTTTTATCAAGAAGCAAATGTGCCAGTACCTTAGGCTTGGATTCTGTGTCTTCCGAACTGTGAGAAATAAGCACCCATTGTTCAAGTCACTAATTCTGTGGTATTTGTCACTGTCACATAGTCTAAATATATTCCTACTCATTTTCCCCTCACTTTTTGTGGCCTTCATCTATTACTGACCTTTAAATTTCAAATTTTGATTTGTTCTTTTGAAAATCATAAGTAACTTTTACTCAAAATTCTAACTTGATCTTCAATTATTTTGTTTTTACACATATCAGTGACATGGGACGTTCTTATATTTTAAGATGCTATTTATGTTGTACCTAAGGATATCATTGCTTCTCACATGAAGTTTGCCAAAACAATTAGTGATGATCTCTTTTTTTGATATCTGAATGATATGTTCAATAAACTAAGAATAAATTTAGACAGGGAAAACCTTTCTCTTCTACTAAAAAATGTTCTAGTTTTAGATCTTCTGAAACAAAAGAGTATTAATCTTCATCTTATAAAATTTAATTTGCTTTTAATAATTTTTCTTTTAATTTTAACTACCTGCTGTATCTTGGATACCTGTGTTGGGTACTGCAGTTGAAATGATGGAATAGGAAAGGCCTGTGCACCTACAGACTTTAAGAAAAGTTGGGAAAAGTTCATATAAGGAGATTGTTCAATATGCGCTCTTTGCATTTAGAACAAACAAACAAATGATTTGCTAAACATGCAACATAGTACTAGCTGCCTGAGGAAGTGACATCTCAGGAAAGTCCTAAAGAATAAGCTAGGATTTTCAAGGAGAAATAGTAAAATATACAAAATAGAGCTTAATTATATAATGCTTTCTCTCTTGGGTTGCTATGCATATGATTATTATCTTAGGTCAATGAATAAAAATTAAAAAAAATCCTTGAAGTGTTTTCACACTATGAAAACTATCACAAACAGAGGCCTTGTGTTGTAGCCCTGCCTTCACGGTACATCGGTGAGATGCACTTTCTTCCTGAGCAAGTAAGGCCTTCAGGCTTTCTCTAATGGATGGGCATGAAGTGAAGGAGAGAAATAGCCAGTCCTACCCTCGTCTTTGAGTCACAGTTTTTCAGTTACTTTTCTCCTTTCCTGAAAAGAAAAGTTAACACCAGCCTCACCAAGCGTTGAGTTGATGGAAGAAGCCTGCAAATCATGTATAAGTCATTACAAACCTTATATAAGGCCTGTTTTTATTCAGTATGGAATGGGAGAAACTTTGGGACCTACGTCAGTTCCCAGCATCATCATGTTTAAGAATGCAGAAACCCCTACCTGTCCAAGAGATTAGGTAAGGAAACCCTTATAAGGCTTCGGGATAAGCAGAGACTCAAGAATAAAAGGCCATAAAGTAAAGCCAAGATGTTCATATGTACCTTTCACCCTAAGTATTCAAGAAGAGGAAGAAGAATCATAACTCCAAGGTCACCTTGGGCAACAAAGAGAAGCTTGTGAAAAAAAAGTCACAAACAAACAAAAGCCAAAAGACATCAGTATCTTGACAGGAAATAGCTAGATCTTTTGAGTACCCCTAAAAAGTGTAGACCATAATAATAACAACTGAGACTCAGTCAAAGCAATTGCTATATCACGTAGATCAGCAGTGACAAGAAAATCAAAAGGAGGAACGCCTCCCCAGTTCCACCAGCCTCCTCAATGTTTTATGAACTCATCTTCTACACAGAGGAGGAGGCAGACAATCAACATGGATCTACCACTTAAACTATGGAGGAATCATTTTCATACAAACCGTGCTAGTAAGGAGATGACTTGCATTTTCGCATTGCGCCCCATTTACTACAGCATGCTCCCTGTCACCAACCAACAGGATGCTTCACTGTCTGTTTGGCAAAGCCACCACTGCTGGTGATCACCACTGAGCCCCTGGGGTGAGTTCTGTGCTTAGGGGAACTTCTGTGCTGATGTGTATAGACCACAAAGCACGAGGGAAGGCAGCAAGTTTTCCTTCAAAGTCCTTTCCTCTCACATCTGAGGTCAAAAGAATCTGAGTGTGTAAGACAGACTCACTCCGTTTTACCTTCTCTCCCTAACTTTAATCTTTCTGAGCTCAAAGTCATGCTTGAAAGCCAACAATGTTTAAAAGCCAACATTTCTCAGTATTCCTCAGCACTCCTCTCTTTCCCCTCATGCATGCATACATTTTGTCTTTCTCCTTCTATTCTGTGCTTCTATATGAAGCTCACAGAGGTATACAGCCTGACAGCTCCTTTATATTCAAGGGTAAAGTCCTAATCAAAAGAATCTTGACATACTAGTAATATGCAATGATTTTTTAAAAGAATGAAAGACTGATATGATCTTTTTGTTTTGTTTTGTTTTGTTTTGTTGTTTTGTTGTTTTGTTTTTTTTGAATTGGGGATTGAACTCAAGCCCTTGCGCTTGCCAGGAAAATGCTTATTCTACTGAGCCATCGCCTCGGCCCCAATATGATCTTAATGTCGATTACATGTGCTATTAGTCAATTTACTGTAGCAACAATTCATAAACTCAGATTGGGATCAGTCAAGTCATAGATAATTAACATAGACTAGAGTTTCTAAGCAGACCTATCTTTGACTTTCAATGTTCCCAACTATGATTTCTAGTATGATTCTTAGAAGTTGAGAAAGATACAGAGAGAGAGAGAGGGAGGGAGGATGAGACTGAGACAGAGACAGAGATAGAGACAGAGGCAGAATAACACGTAATATATTGGATACTTCGCATTTTGCTGAGTGTCAGGCATACAAAAATACTTTTGAAGTAGTTTCTATTCAAGAACTGCCCAGTGCATAGGACAAGCCCAACTATTCCTCCATCTTCCTTGAGATTCCTTCTCCCATCTCACTCCCTGGATTTTGTATGAATCCAGATGCCCTGGGCTAGCGATGGTGCCTGGTCTCCACTTTGGCCTCTTAGCCTTTCATCCCAAATCTCTTCACAGAAACAAGAAATTGCACAATAAGGCTTTTGGTTTCTTAGAGTAATAAAGATTGGTAAGTATCATAAAAGCTTCTACTTAATTAAACAGCATCTATTTATAATATTTTCATCTGTAGGTTATCAGTTACAACTATTGCATTTGTGCCGTTGGAGTGTCCAATGTACTATAAAACAGGAGGTTTTCATTTTCTTATTCCTCAATTTTTGGCAGATTGGTAGCAGTGATGTTAAGTTAGTGAACCGCCCGGTGTGGAGTTGCTTCCGCCTGTTGGTTGGCTGGGCCCTGGCTCCACAAAGTGATCCTCATTCATGGCTGCTCCACTGGTTTCCTGCTTCTCAGGAGGGGGAAGTGACAGGAGTCCAGGAAGACGAGGTGGAAACCTGCAGAGCCTTTGCAAAGAACAAAGCTTTTCATCAAAGAGCTCTTAGTGAACGCCTCATTTGCATCGCTCTGCCCCTCCTTGATCACAAACCAGTCAATTCTAAATGGGTTGGAATCTCTGTGATTCATCAGACTGATCAAAGTCCACTCCTAAGAGTAAATTAAAACACGGTAACATGATCAAAAGCCAAACTCAAGCAAGCTCAGTCAAGCAGCCCTTGGCTCACACCTATGACCAAAGGTAAAAATAAATGAGTTTGTTCTGAGCAAGAATCCATAACATATGTAAATCCCCAAACTGCTACTCTCATGAGCTCTGAAGTTGTTATGTTGTATTACCTCTGCCATCATTATCCCACTGGACAGGGTCTGGGGAGTTTTCCAGAGGGAAATTGGGGAAGCACAATTAACAACACCTATGGAATAGGTTCCCTGACTGCTGGTACGGAATTTTCAGGACGAGTCACTAGGAGTCAAAGAAAGACATGTATAAAGAATACACATGGGAAGGAATAGGCATTCAGAGTGAGGCATGGCCTGTGCTGGGCAGTATATGCTTATATGGTCTTAGGGTGAAGATTGTGGAATTTGTGAATTTTTAAAGAACCTGAGTTCAATTTAAGAGATGAAAGATGATGGCCTATGCACAGTTGAAAATGCCCTTCTTTCTTATAAGAGAAAATCAAGAGTTCAGGTTTTTTTGTAATTTAGAAATTTAGGAGTCACAGGTGAAAAGCTATTGCCAAGTTGAGTAACTTCAGTGTTTCTATGCTGTAGTTTTTTTTAAAGTAGTTTTAAAATTACAACTTTCCTTTCTCCTTTCAACTACTACTTTATTTCTTCTATCTTACCTTACTTATACAATAAGTATGAAATGTTGTTCTTAAAAATCATTGGACAGGAGGGATATCTATGTTTATCTTATTGTTAACATTTGACTTTGAATTTTCACATGCACATCAGAGTGTATAAAGAAAAACCAGAAATAAAGTATATGTTAATTTATGTGGATTTCATCGTTAGAAGCTGAGTACACATCAATTAGATTTTAGCATTTACAAGTAAAAATAAAATTTGCTTCATTCCATCTGAAACATAAATATTCAAGTGTGTTAATTATATAAATCTATTTTTAAATATTTTCATTAGTGTAAGGTAAGGTTAAAATACTGATTTCAAAAGAGAATCTAAATTCCAAAGGTAGGAAGAATTTAAACTTGTGCAATTAAAATTTCTCTAGTTTTTCACAAAACTATGTTTTAATAAATTATATGGTGATTAAAATGATGTTTAGAAAATCAAGGAGTCATTTATGGTAAGTCTATTTTTACATACATTATGTAAAAGATGAGAATTATATAAGTAAGAGGGAATTTCTATGACCTATCTAGTTTATATAAGAGCATTAAGAACTTTATTTGCCACAAGCAAAAATAATAATTTTTGAATGTATTATAATATTCCATGAATACTCATGGGATAAGAATTGTCTAATCCACTATATCTTTCTATGACTTTCCTTTTTTAATCCTATACATAGTTCTTTCCATTTCAAATCTATAATTCAGAAACAGAAAACTTTTTTTACAAAATAGGAATTCTTTCCTTTCCACTATCATACATATATACATATATATACTCGTATATAATTAAAATATATTATTTAAGATACATATTATTTAAAATATGATTAAAAATATAATTTCTTACCAACCCAGAATGACTTCACAAAATAATATAGAAATGAATCTCTTACAGTATTGAACAAGCATTAAACCATAATGAAATATGCATATTAGGAAACCTGCTAAAGATAATACTTTACCCTTTTAAATAGCCAGGTAGGCATAACCCACTATATAGATGTCCTTGAGATAAATGATAACTAGTCCCCATGAAAAGTTAGAGTCACTATTGCACATGACTCATCCAAAATTCACCTATAAGTGGGGTTGTGACCAGTTACATTAGATCGTTGGCTTTTTCCAAAGAAAACTAGATAGATAGATAGATAGATAGATAGATAGATAGATAGATTTATAGAAGATATTTTCTAGTTCATACATTGTGTCAAATTGAGAGGTTTAGAAGTTTAAGTGACTCAGCAGAGAACTAGGATTCTTAGTTTGTGAACATCCTCATCCTGTGCAAGAGAAGAGCATGGATATTGTGTGAATTCTACACTCCCAGCCCCAGGGTTTATAATATAAGGAGGGGAGAGAGGCTGGCTAGAAACTTCAATTGCTGCCCCTCCCTTTGCTCCTCACTGTTTTCTGCTGCCATGAAATGCTCATCTCTGCCATGTGCCACTCTGACTGGAGCCAGATGATTATAGGCTGAAAGCTCCACAAACTGTGAGCTAAATAAGCGTTCCCTTCATTAATTTGGGGTGTTGGGTATTTTATCCCAGCAATCATTAAAAAGTAACTGAGACAGAATTTGGTACCAGGAGTGGGGTCATTGCTGTGACTATACCTGGAAATGTAGATTATGAGCTTCTTGGAATGGTTTATGAGAAGAGATAGGAAAGATTTTGAGATGTCTCTTACTAGAAAAGAGCTCAAATGCCTTCAACTCTTCTGTATGGGAGATTCTGGTCAGAACTCAGAAGATCAGAATGTTGATAAAAAGCCTGCCTATAAAGACAAGGTTGAAGAGGTTTCTGGTGGTAAGAAGGACTGCATTGGTTGTTGAACTGAGGATGATTTGTGTTATGGTTTAGTAGAAAGTTTGTCTACATTTTGCTCCTGTCCACAGACTCTGCGTGAAGCAGTTATATTTCAAAATGTACTTTGATCATTAAAAATAAATGAAGAATCTACAGAAGAGAATCATCTCAGGCCACTAGTTTATACCTTGCTGTAGCAAAGCAGATAGCCATCTCCCTTGTGTTCAGCAGGGACTCCAATACAGTCAGTGAATTAGAAATGTTGTAGAGTTAAATAAAAAGGCAGGGCTAAGTGAAGCTATGATTGGGGGCTGTTCCCTGGGGATGGTTGGAGTAGGCTAAGCCAAAGGAGAATTAGGATAAGTTTAGGCGGCGTAGTGAGCTTTCTTGGTTGAACCTGAGTTAAAAATGGAGAGATCAATGAAGAAAGTTTGCTGCTGTTCATGTATTGATCCTTTTTGCTTGCTGGTTATGGATTCTGTGGTGTGGCTGCCAGGACCTCACTAGTGGTTCACACATAGTTGTCACATATGGGCCATGTGGTGTCCTTGCCTGTAGTCAGCCCTTTGGGTTTTGAAAATAAGTGAAACTTTCCCCTGGATCTTATGTTGCTTAAAGAAATATTTCAAAAGTCATTTTGATCTTTAGTCTACCTTCTGTACTTTTCTCTGCAACAAAATTGCCAGAATTATTTGTTTTGTTAAAATTTACCTCTACTTTGGTCTTTACTAATTTCCATCTGTAAAGTTCTGGTCCATTATGAGCACTGTGGGAGACTCAGCTTCTTTCTGTGATAAGCCTTACCCTCTCTCCGGCCCAGTGTTGAAATCATCATTCCTCTAAGTTTCTGAACTACCTCCAGTAAGTAATAGCATGCTGCCTTACATCTGAGTTGTTTATGTGCTTATCAAAGTCATTTTGCCTTTCGGCAGAATCTGTACCTATGCCAACTTTCAATCTTTTGCCCAAAATCTATGTTTTGGACATGCTCTATTAAATAAAACTTAGTACCTACTTTTAATATATTATCCATGAAGACCAAGCAGGATACTCAAAATATGATGATATATCCTTTTAAAATGATAGCAGGCATTTCTATAATATTAGAAGAGTTAAAATGCAGAAAACTTTCTTGAAGTTGCATGATAATTACAATTCTCATTTATAGTTTAGCATGCTGGCTTGAGTACTGCTTTTCAGCACTCAATCCTGAATCTAGAACCTCACAAATGCTAGGCAAACATAGAGGCAGAGGCATGCTAAGAGGCATGGCTAGCCCTTTATTATCATTATGAAGCAAACCCCTCACCAAATTTTCCAAGACTCATGCCCAGCTCAGCACACATGGGTTCTGAACCATGAGCTTCAAGCTGGAGTTACACCAAGCCTTCATTCCTTAAAGGCCAATACTATATCAAGATATTTTTAAAGCAAAGTATATTATGCTCATTCTTTGTACTGTGACTCTTCTCAGTGTGGTATTTAATAATCATAGTCATAGTAGCTCACTGTTCTTCTTCACTTCATAGATACACAAAGTTATACCTTCAAATAATTACAAGACCTTGTACCGTCTGGCAGATACAGTAAGAGCGATAGTGTTTTGAAGGTTTTGACAGCAGCTGTTGGGCTAATACTCATGGTTCTTTTGAAAGGAAAATCCATTCACTTTGAAAGCTATTATACTTCAGAAAATATTGATCTATCCTGCTTGCAAACTTTTAAACAGGTGGCTACAGCGATTTTGACAAAAATCTATATTTCACTTTGTTCTTTCATTCAAGGTGCTTCAAATGAAAATATTTTTAAAATAGACAGGTTAAGTGAGGGTGCAACTGAGCACTGAGTCATCTTCTAAAAAGCCATGCTTCCTGCAACTTTGATGCTATTGGTCTTAGCAGATTATACGCTGCTAAGGGCCCAAGGTCATATCCTTTAATTGACTCTAGTCCGTATGATGTTTCACTTTTCTCACATGAGGTTAATGCGACTGTTGCTGTGTACAGTTTTTTTCTGTGATGCATGCAGTCTCCATGTGCTTCCTCAGTGGCAGATCTCTGCTTACAATACAACTAACAGCCTACAGATTGTACACAAAGGTCAAGCACGTCTTCCCAACCGCATCTCTCACTTTGCTCTCCTCAAACCCAGGCTCCACACACACTGAGCTGCTTGGAGTCTTCAAAAGTGCCAGCTACTTTCACAAAGTTATCCCTTCAGTCAAAGGCTTCCTTTCTCCTGAAATACCACAGATCACTGCTAACCCCCTAGACAGCCATGCAAACTTGCCTAATCTTAGCTAATGTTCAAATTATACAATACTTTCTGACTTTTCCCTGAGAAGCATGATGTTTCGATTTTCTTCTTGATGTCTCCAATGTATCATATTCTAAAATAAATGATTTATGCTATTTCTTTAACATGACTGTCATTTTCTGGTAGGCAGTAATGGGATAAATCTTACTTCTGCTTAGGACATAGTGAAATTTCAAGATATTTGAATGTAGGGTTTGGGAAGATAGTTCAGTGGCATAAGTGCCTGCCTGGCAAACACAAGGTCCCAAGATCGATCCCCTATACCGCACACACACAGACAGACACACATACACACACACAAAAAAATCCTGCTCTAAGGGAAATATTCCCTTTCTTAGGGGGCCAGAGAGATGGCTCAGTAGAATGTGCACTGGCCTGGCAAGTGCAAAGGCCTGAGTTCAATTCCCGGTTCCACAAAAAAAAAAAAAAAGACATTTGAAGGAATGCACTAATAAATGATTGGAGAATAATGAGTGAAAACATAAATAAGAACACTGTTTCTGAAAGACTGAGAAGAAAATGATCTGCTTATGGTGACTTACTGGATGATAGCCGTACTGAGCTGAGACAAAGTGCCTTCCAACACTGGCTTTCCTAGTGTCTCACTCTCAGGCAGCCGATGACATTGTCCTCTTGTCATAGACACAGTGCCAGTCCCATATTGAGGGTAAATGCTGAGCAGTTCCTAGGTTCAACCTTAAGCAAATAAACAATAGGTCAAATTTAAGAATACTTCTTCAGTGCAAGTTAGGGAGAAGAATTTCTTATGACTTCATGTGTTGTCTTTGATAGTCTAAACTGTACCATACCGCATAGATCACAATACACAAAAGAAACACCACTGCACTTTGAAAATCTTTTTATTTATTTATTTATTTTAATTTTGTATTTAGGACCAGGAGTATAGGTTGTGCCGGGTCTCACTGTGTGGTTCAGACTTGTAGTGATCCGCTTGCTTACAGCCTCCCAAGTGCAGGGATTACAGGTGTGCGCCGCAACGCCCAGTCTCAATCGCTGTCTCAGCGTGCACCGGGGGCAGGGTCAGGGCCAGCACGGCAGGTCGGGATTCAAATTCCCAGCCCCTGTGTCTGCCTAAATAGGCACTTTAATCTGCTGAGCTATGAAAATCATTTTGGAGATATAAAACATACACATTTTGTAGCAATGGCTTTGACCAGTACGTAGCCTGTTCTCTCTTAAGGAGCATGCAAAGAAATTTTTTTATCGATTTGTGCAGCTCTCACAACCCAGGGCTTCTAAGCACAGATGATGCCACGTATGGAAGAGCACTGATCCCTTCCAGCCCTCTTAAGCTTCTAGTTGCCATTAAAGAGCATAAAAGTCTGAGTAAAAATTTTCATGTCATTAGCCTCACAGGAAAGGAAGGACTCAAGTGACCAGAGTAGAAATCTTAGGAACCTCTTAGACAAAGAGACAATGCAGTTGTGAAGACACAAAATGATACGGGGATCTAAGCTGAGGACAGCATGGTGGGGAGGGTGACTGAGAGATGCAGTAGAGGAAGCTAGCTGAGGAAAAGGTATTTAAGTAAGCTGTAACAAAAGCATTGCGGTTGATTTCCAATCCCTCATGACAAGGATTTTCTCTTTCTGTTATAAGATACTTTTCTGTAAACTTTGCATAAAAATTAATGGCCTGTTTTAAAGCGGAAAAGACAGAAGTCCCTTCTCTATCTGCCGTGGTTCATATACCTTCAGCCTAAAGTGCGCACATGCTGAGGCGGCATATTTTGCAGACCCACATCTAAGGTGGTCAGGTGGCCAGAGCTCCTGGCAAAATTCCTTATACACAGTGGGTACATCAGAAATATTGAGCTGAAGTAAATTAATTATACAATTAAGTTTATGAGACTAGACTTTAAATTCCCCTAGCCAAAGCACTCACCACCGTTAAGAAGTGCAGGTGTTTTTCCCAAGTGATTCCCACCACATCACATTAAATTATTTTGGATATGAAATACATTTGTAAAGTAGAAAAGCTACAGGATAGTACATCTGTTCACAGTGTAGTGTGTTTAAAATTACTGTAAAATTTCAAGATATAATAATTAATAACCATTGAATAATCTACTTTTGTAAAATAAGTGTTTCCTTTTCAGTAGATCTGAGAAAGCATAGACATATTGCTAAAGATAACCTCACTCCCACCAGTGTATTCCAAACTATTTTTAAAAAGAAAGACAAAGAGACATAGAAATAGAAGCAGAGATACAGATCGAGTCTCTAGTTTTCCTTTATTACCTTTTTTTAAACAAACATTTACTTGAGACAGTATAGCAGTAATCAATATGACATTAGTAGCAATACACATTTATAAGACCAGAATGACAGGCATTCCAAGCATGGCCCTAGTATTACACATTGCTATCTTTGGTGCA
>NDGN011552842.1:0-10036 GCA_002564285.1 Tympanoctomys barrerae | reverse complement strand
AGTGAGACCCTGAACACCCTGTAGACCCTTCCCTAAAATACAAAAAAAAAAAAAAAAAAGAATAGAACACACAAGAAGTTTTCTATGGTACAAATTTAGTGAAATGGAAAACTTACAAATTGAATAGATATAAAGAATATATTTCATCAACCACAATTTTAATGTGTAAGTGACATTACATGTACAAATATAATTTAAATATTATAAAGAGTTAAATAAATAAATATTAAAGTAGACAAATAAATAGATGTGTGTGCCTTTACAAAGTCAGCTGGAAGGGCAACTCCATGTAGCGATGAAAGCCATGTTGGTTAGTACTCGTGAAAAGAGTACACAAATAAAATTGATGCAATTAAAGGTGAAATGAGAGTCTTGTAAATGACAGAATACTAAAAGTGTGATACGGTTGATGAGAAGAATTTCCATGTTATATCAAGACTCATTACCTAGTCGTTCAACTTTCTTGCGAGTCTTTGAGATGAAGAGAAGGATCTCATGATTTCTGCTCTGACAACCTCCCAGGCACAAAGGCTGTATCTCTTCTCCTTCAGGTAGAGAGTGATCCTGTGAAAGTATTTCCTCACAGCCAGTCTTGAGTTCTGCAACAGGGAAACCTCTTCTAGCCCTGACTCCTGGGTCAGGCAGGCCTGCAGGTCATTCAGCTGCTGATGGAGGCCAGTGCAGAAGATGTCCAGCAGAATCTTGTCCCAGGCAGCAGATGAGTCCTCTGATCTGAAGAGGATGAAGGTCTGCCTGGCCACCTCTTGGAGGACAGAGATTGCCTGAGCCTTCTGGATTTGCTTGCCATCAAACTCCTGCTGGGGGAAGCCAAAGTCCTGTCTGTCCTTCAGGCAGGAAAAAGTAGAGATTCTCCTCATTTGTCCCAGGAGAATCAAGGGCCTCTTGTTCCCATGACTGTGGGCTTGAGGCAGGTTGCAGGCCAGAAAGCATAACGACATGATGGTGAGCACCACCAGGGCCACCAGAGCAGGAAGAGGCCAGGCCATTGGGAGCCTGCTGACGTGCTGAGCTGTGTGGGATGGGTATGTGATCCTGAACCTTGGCTGTGTGCTCTCTGAGGACCTTGATTTGTTCAGATCACTTAAATGGAGAACATACAAGCTTCATTTTCTGAATGCCCTCCTTTTATTTTTTTCTTTTATTTTCTTGATCACTTTTGCTTTCTCTACAGGAGTTCTCAGTAAATTTCTCAGCCATTTTGTTTTTGTCATTGCCTTCCCTTTCCATGCCACCAGACCCTTGATAGATATGTTTTCCTACATTAATTCCTGACTAAAATTCAATGGCACAAACATATTATAGCATAGTTATGTAATGAATTGATGCTTTTTCTTTGCACATAAAAAGAAAGTGAAAATATATTACATTATATTATATCATTTATATTATGAAGTTATTTAAGTATATTTAAGAAAGTATGTTAAGTTTTTTAAGTATGTTATTTAAATTTTAGGAATGATTGAATGAAACTTTAGAGCTGCAAGCTAAATTTATAAGCTATATAACAGCAAATTAATAATTGCTATGCCTTGGAAGCTGCCTGTATATCCATGAACAGAAGAATATGTAAGCCACACATAGTATTTAGACACAAGGAGTACTACTCTGCGGGTACATTTTTGTAGGAAAATGGATACACCTTGAAACTATAATGTTAAGTGAAAGAAATCAAACATGCAAGTTTAAATATGGCATTGTTTCTCTCATATGAGAAACCCAAATTATAAATAAAGAGCCAAGTAAAAGATAAATAATAGGAAGTAGGAAAATATATATTTCACAAATGGGAAGGGAATCAAGAGATGAATGGAGGAGAAGGAGGGGAAGAAAGAGGGATAAAAAGGAACAAAGATGCATTATGCACCTACACTGACTCCACACAAGCAATGAAAAAAAAAAATTCATTGTCTGACACAAAATAATGCTTGGGGGCCAGGGAGATGGCTCAGTGGAATAAGCACTTCCCTGGCAAGCGCAAGGGCCTGAGTTCAATCCCCAAAAAGCAATTTTTGGTTTTTTTTTCAATCCCCAAAGAACAATTTTTGGTTTTTTTCCGCAAAAAAAAAAAAAAAAATTCATTGTCTGGCACACAAGCAATGAAACAGTAATGTTCTGAAAGCATGTACTAATAAATAAAAATAAAACAAAAGCTATTGATAATTAATGACGTTGTAAAAGTATTTTCCTTTTAATTTTTGTATGATTTTTTTCTATATGACTTTTTTCTTATAAATTGCATGTATACTTACAATGTAGTGATTGTTGTTACTGTATATATTATATAATTTTATTTTTTATGTATTTGGTACAGGATCTACAAGGTCTATAGGGTCTCACTACATAGGTCATGCTTGTAGTGATCCTTGTGTTTCCAGCCTCCCAAACACTGGGATTACAGGCGTGCGGCACCATCACCAGTCTCAATTGCAATCTCAGCTTGCCCCAAAGTGGGAGGGAGGGGTCTGGTACAGCTTGCCAGAGATCAAACTCCAGCCCTTGCGCTCTGCCTAAGCAGGCACTTTAGTGTGCTAAGCTATCTGACCAGCCCAGAATGTAAATTATTTTTAACTTGTATTATTATTGTAAAATATTTTAAGTTCATTTCACAGGGGAAATAATCCTAATTCTTTCACAGTTAGACATTCATTTAGATGTGGTCAATAATTTTTCTTTTCAGAACTGAACGTGATTATTTGTGTGTTCAATAAATTTAATAGAATTAAATAGTAGATACAATTTTGTGTTTAATTCCCAGAGCCCCGACCATATTCCTAGTTCCAATGATTAATTTTCTCAGACATGAGAGCTGTATCATTGGCCAAGAGAATGCATGCTTGATACAGTGATTTCATTCAAAGTGATCTTTTAAAAACTTGTATTGGAAGGGCTGGCCAGGTTGCCCAGTGGATTAAAGCACCTTCTTAGTCAGACTCAGGGACTGGGGTTCGATCCCTGGCCTGCAGTGCTGGCCCAGCCCCTGGGGTGTGCTGAAACAGCGTTTGAGAGTGGACATGGTGGGCCATGCCTGTAATCCCAGCACTTGGGAGGCCGGAAACAGGAGGATCACTATGAATCCAATCTACATAGTGAGACCCTGTAGAACCTGTACTAAATACATAACAAACAAACAGACAAACTTGTATTGATATTCAAATACCTGAAACAATAACGTTACTTCAGATATTTTAATCTTATTTATTAAAAAATAAACTGGTTTTGCCTTAATGTCAATATGATGTACATGTAAAGCAGTGAATGAACTGAATGATTTTCTCTTATATCATGCAGTATAGCAGACGTTCCTTCATATTTGTTTTTCATAGAAAGCAAAAGGTGTTGCCTTTTGATTTGCAGTTACTAATGACAAACAGAGAACAAAAATATGTACCGAAGTGAAAGCAAAAGATGAAAGGAATATCCTACTGGGGATCTGAGTAACGAACAAAACTTAGTTCATTCAGCCCAGCAAGATGAAGAATAAGGCCTAGGGCACAGCAAGATGGTTAAAGGAATGAGATGAAGTTAGCAAGCAGGCCAGGGCTCAAAGATAAATTACTATCCCCTGGAGCAGAGCCTGCTTTCAGCTTTGCTGCATTTGTCATCAAGAGGCAAGGAAGGCATAACAGCCGGAGTTCACACTATACACAAGGAAGACAAATTTGCAAGAGCACAGCATCTTCTCTGGGTACAGGGCAAGTGTTCATCCCGTCTAGGTCTGTCCTAGTAGATAGACAAACTCAGAAGATCAATATTCCTCTTGCCATATCAGGGGACAGCAAAGGGAACGACGATAGCACAGTAGGGGATGGGGTGGGGAGGCCCATTCCCTGGACTGTACATATTTGGGTGGCATTGTTGACCAAGAGAAAAATGATATTGTAACAATGTATTCTAACAGGGCAAAGATTCAAGTACACCGAATTTTAATTTTCTACTTTAACATTGTAGGTTACTATATCTTTTATTTAATAAATATGTGTAAAAATTATCCACTTTTTTGCTGTACATCATTTTAATTTTCTATTTAAATAGGTTAATGTGGGCTGGCCTGATAGCTCAATGGACTAAAGTGCCTGGTTAGGCAGAGCTCAGTGGCCGGGGTTCAATCCCCGGCATGCCAGGCCGCCCCCCCCCATGCACACTGATATGGTGATTGAGACTGGATATGGTGGCACAAACCTAAAATCCCAGTGCTTTAGGAGGCTGAAAACAGGAGAATCACTATGAGTGTGATCTACGTAGTGAGACCCTGTAGACCTTGTCGACCCTATACTAAATGCATTAAATAAATATAACATATTCAGCTATATGGAGGGTGGCAAATTGAAGGACCACCCTGAGCTGCACAAACTCTAGCTACACTATGGAGAAATGATTATTTTAAAGGACAATTTCCCCAATGTAGTATATTTAAGTGAGAGAAGTAATATTAATAAAAGGAATAAATCATGTATTGTATAAAGTGCTTATTGGGCTGGGGAGATAGCTCAGTAGAATAAGTGCTTGCCTCACAAGCACAAGGGCCTGAATTCAATTATTGGTTCTGAAAAAAATAAATAAATAAAATAAAGTGCTTAGTATTGTAAGTCAGACACCGTTCTTAGCACTTAGCAATCAATCTTCATTTGACCCCGCAATACCCTAGCTCAGTGATGGTAAACTTTTAGAGACAAGTGCCCATACTGCAACCCAAAACCCACATATTTATCACAAATTAAGCCTGAATACTGAGGTTTTAGATTAGAAAAATAATTTTTACATTAACATTTTTTGTTAATGGGGTTTTTTGGCAGAATCGGGGATTGAACTCAGGCTTTTGCGCTTGCCAGAGAGGTGCTTGTTCCACTGAGCTGTCTCCCCAGCCCCCAACATTTTTTGTCTTAAAAGAAAAGCAATGTGTGCCATAGGTTCACCACCACTGCTGGAGCTTCTCATGTCTGTAGAAAACCTTTGTGCCCAGACCCATTAAGCCAGTGGGGACAACAGTGAGGAGGGAGGACAGTGAGGTTCCACTCTTAATCCTATTTATAGCAGAAAACGCGAAATCACAGCACTCTTACCAACTGTGGAGCCACTTACGACTTCCAAAATCCCACTCTAAGTCTTCAGTGTTTACCTGCTTTCCAGGGATATTTCTGACCATAAGAACAGAGATGACTGTAGGTTGATCTGCGTTTTCCAGTGAGTTGACTCCTGCCTGTAAAATGGCAGATTCTTTTTCTCCCACTCATTACTTTCCTCCACTGAAAAGTCTGATTTGCTTAAGCCAGATATATTACTTAGTCACTAATCTTGTCCATTTTACTGACATGGGCTATTTTGTGGTTTTCATCTTGGGAATGTGTCTTCATAAAGTTGAATACATTTGTTAAACACTTCGTGCACCCTAGACATATGACATAAGGTCTGAGCTGAAGCAAAATGAAGCCAAGGACCTAAATAAAACGAAACCAAGGAACTGAGGCTCACAGCTTGCATCTGGAAAGGCTCCCTGGATGGATTAGTCGTGTGGAAATGGAAGGAGATCTGGAGAAATGAGAAGAGCCCAGCACATTACAAGAGGGTGACTCAGATGACCCACTCTCTTGTCACCTGCTTTGGTGCCTCTTATCTGTAAGATAAGTCTGGTTGCTGAGTTGATAATGATAGAACTAAAGAAGAAGAATTTGGAAAAAAGTGTTTTGGAAGTGGTAGAAAATAGTTTTGCAATAATTTTCATAGAGCCAGGGATATAGCTCAGTGGCATAAGCACCTGCCTGGCAAGCACAAGGTCATGAGCTCAGATCCCAGTACCAAAAAATAAATAAATAGATGGATAGATAAATAGCATAGAAAGAGAGCTAGTGTGCTCATGACATTTTATTTGTTTTTTGTTTTCATTGAATCTTGACTAATGTGGTAATTTCAGCATTTTCCTTGATGGTTTGGGGTCTCCTTCCTCAAAACAAATGAATAAACATTTGGTACCTCTATCTACATCTATTCGTATAGGATGATTGCTCCATTTACATTTGGTTGTCAAAATTTGGCATGTAATAATTACAGTGTTAGTTCAAGTTGAAAAGCCAATGAATTTCGCATGAAAACATCCTCATTCTTCTTTTTACATGGCTATATTCACTTTTCTAACCAAGAGAGATAAGGCTTCCAATAGCTGAACTATTTCCTTTTTAAAATATCTCTCCAGAAATTTGTGTGGTAACTCTCCATAGAAAAATCTTCTTATCCAACTGATGCACTTCAGTCAAGTCCTTATCGATTCAGGAACTAAGTCAATTTTTTTTTGTTGTTGTTGTTATGGGGATTGAAGCAGGGCCCTTAACTGAGCTAAATCCCTGGAATTTTGTTTATTTTTCATTTTGAGACAGGACCTCACTAAATGTCTATGTCTCTCAACTTGGACCTAAATTCCCAGTCCTCTTACCTCACCCTTCTAGAGGGCTATGATTATACCAATCAATATGTACAAAAGGAAAAATAATTGTTAAATGCTAGAGAAATAATACCAGTAATTAATATATATATGAATTAGGAAGACAAGATTGTGTTGGGTATTTTAAAAAGAAGAGCAAATATGTAGTTTTGGGAACATTTTCATCAAGTTTCTACCTGTAATATCAGTACAGAAAGACAACAACCTGGTTACAAATCAAAGACTCATTCTGCGCTTTAGTGACAGTGACCCTGAAGGACCCTCAATAATCATACTCTCCCTATTTCCCAAGTGTTAAGGGCAGAACTTTAATTTTATAATGTGTCCAAAAGCTTCTTTCCATATTCATAGCCCTATTCATAATGCTAGCAACAGAAAAAAGATGAAACAGGGTTTGTATGTAACTGTAAAATTAAACTTTGGTACAGAATCAATTTTATAAAATGAGTGCTAAAATAAATTGGGTTATTTTTCCTATTAAAAATATCGTTGGTGCATTCAGTGTACAGTGAGAGACTCAGAGGGTTTGTGATTTGTTCCTACAAGTCACTCACATATAATTCCTTTTAACTTTTTTTTTGGATGGAAGTGATTTTTTTTTTCCCTAGCGTGTAGACCCATGAAATACAGTGATTCACCATAGTTGTTTTCCTGTGCCACTGACCAGATGAGACTCAAACACCTTGGACTCATGTGCAGTCCTATGTTGATGATGTCAAGGCCACAATACAGACAGTATTCAAGTTCTGGAATGACTGTGTGAAGGCAGGCCAAAAAACCCCTGATCTGACCGGGGATTCATACTCGGGACTCTAATATGAAGGAAAGATCAATTTTCATTGTGTTCTAATTGCTAGTACTATTCATCTGTCAGTTAAGCTAGAATCAACCTGATAAAGGTCTTTTTAAAATAACATCTTGAAAAACTGTGTGTGAAAAATATAACGCTTAGAAAACTTTCAGATACCCCTCAAGCAGTTTAACATATAAAACATCTTAAGTTGTAACACTATTTATAGAAAGCAAAGGGTGTTCTTTCGACGTATTCATTTATAGGGAATAATGCACAGTACGTGGTAAAGATAGTCATGATTTGAGTTCAGACATTTTTCAGCAGCAACAAAACCCTGAGTGGAGGCTGCTGTTGGGCTTGGGAAGCAGCGATGGCAGGGCCAGAGGCAAGAACAGAACTTGCGTCTTCACTAGCTGACTTTTCCTGAGAACTGCTACGGAGCTGGAATCCTGGCTGGATGTCCTCTCCGACACCCTCCCACGCACAGGCGCGTATTCCTTTTCTCTCCCGAGGACCCACGATCCCTTGCAAACCCTTGAGGACAGTAGTTCCCACGGAGGGAGAAGCGAGCTTCTGCCCGCGTCAGCTTGCTCCCGAGAAGCCGCTCTCGGAGCACCGGCCCGGCCGCGAGGCTGCCCTGCGCGCTGGGAGGTGGGAATCTGCTGGGCGGCGGGAGGCGACGCGCGGCCGCGCCTTCTCGGCGGGACCGAAGCGCTGCCCCCCTGCCGAGGACTGCTCGAGTCGGGTCCTCCGCAGCCGCCTTCGGCGCAGGAAGCGTTCCCGCCTCCAGGCCCCGCCGCGAGCAGCGCTGGCCGGGCGCGCAGCCGCGCGTGCCCCGTGCGCAGGCGGGAGCCTCGGGCGCCGCGGGCCTGCTGCTCTCCGGGGCTCGTTCTCGGGTTTGGGGCCGGCGCAGTGCGCACAGGGGCCGGCTGCCCGCAAAAGGCCGCGCCCGGGGCGTTCTCGGCGGAGCGCGCGCCGCGCACCGCGTGGCTTCCCGAGGTCGAGGGCGCCAGGGAGCGAGGCTGTGGGTGTCGCGGGGCCGCGGGGCGCGAGGTTTTCGGGATCCCAGCTACGGAGGGAACACCCAGCGGGTGTCCGACAGCCCTGGCGCTCGGGCGCCGGCTCAGACAGCTCCCCAACTCGAAAGGAGCGAAATTCCTTGGGGGACCCGAGTTCCGGGGCTGCTGGAGCCCAGCGGGAGCGGAATGGGCTGCGGGACACGTAGGTCACCCGTGCTCGTTTTCTTCACACACACAAGCCCCATGGACTGTACATTTGTCTATTCTGTGGAAGGGATGATTTCGTCAGGTTTGTGACCTGAATTTCCGCTTTGGCTCTTAACTCTCTCCCTTCGCTCTGACGCTTTGGATTTGCATTGTTCACTTTGTATTTTTCGCTATTCTGTACTTCTGTGTGCGTGTATTGAGCGGTTCATTCAGTGATCTGGTTTCCTAGTTTCCTATTGTAGGAGAAATGTGACTTCTTAATGTCCTTGGTAATTTGATTATTTTTAGATACACATGACATTGGAATATTCGTAATACTAGGAAAATTACAAAGAGCAACACAAAAGTCTTATCGTATCCATCAGTGCTAACAAATGAAATGTGTTTTGAGACTACTAAAGTAAAGGAGGGTGAAAATGACAGTAGTAATGTATTACAGCCAAGGATTCCATTATTAGTAATGTTTTCAAAATGGATCGAATGAGTTATCTATTTTAGCTTACCAAAAGAAGAAAAACCGGAGAGCCACTAGTATTCAAATTAGTAGTAATCAAAACAGTGATAATTTATTACTGTAAGTAAATATGTCACGATTGAAAATTGATATGTTAAATATGTTGGTATGATTTCCAGTTCATCAGTTGCCTTCAACTCCACAGGCATGTGTGCAACGCGAGAAAGCCAGCACCCAGCACGTCAGAGTGGCTTCCCAGATCTCTCTCCTTCCGTACTCTGGGATCCCTAATGCCTCCTGTCTCCTCTATGGTCACCTGTGGGCTTATTGCGCTCCGGAGCACATGTGCAGCAAGCAACATTTGATGGTAAATAACACTAGTCTAAACAAACAAACAAAAAACCAAAAAAAACACCTCACTCCAGAATCTTTAAAACATTAGTCTTTTTCTGTTAAATTTTTTTTTTCAGGGAAAAGAGTTCGTTGCTATTTCTCATTTACTTTCATTTTAAGTATAGAACAAAAATAGCAAAGTAACATTGAAAACAGCAAGGTCCTTAATCATTAATTTCTATATTTATCATTGGATCATTTTTTTCCCTTTTACAATGAACATTTCTAGAAAGGTATCCCTGTATTTGAGCAGACTGAAACAGGAGAAAATGAAGGCAAATCTAACTATAATGAAAGAAAAGGAAGAAAGCACCCAACCGCGCAGATGCTAGACAATGCATTCCTTCCTGTCTTCTATTCATCTTCCATCTACTTCAGTGTCCTTTCTGGGTCAATTTGACTCAGCCAGCTGAATAACCTTTCACTTCCAGTCTCATCAGAGTTCATAACACCCTGATTTCCCTAGGAGTTTAAATTCCTTTGTCATCTCTTACCTTGTGTACTACATTGGCTTGCTTGGATTTTAAATTTCTCAAAGGCATGAGCCAGAATCTACTACTTTGCATGTATATTTAATAAAGAACATCTAATAGCGGCTGGGCAATTACTAACCTGGGTGACTACATAAATCCTATTGAAAGTAACATTTCCATTTTCTACTTCATATCATAAATAATTTATTTTCCAAGGTAAAAATTTAAATAAAGAATACAAAT
>NDGN011552839.1:0-24209 GCA_002564285.1 Tympanoctomys barrerae | reverse complement strand
AGAAAGAAAGAAAGAAAGAAAGAAAGAAAGAAAGAAAGAAAGAAAGAAAGAAAGAACTATAGAAGGGACATCAGAAAGTTATGGACTTCCTGGCTTTCTCCTTTATTAAATAAAAAACAAAAAACTTGTCTCTGTTCTAATTTGATTATATAGGCTTAATGAAATATATTATATCCTTATAAAAAAGTTAGGATGCTATTGTCTGTCATTTCAAAATTTCCTCTTACCATAAAATTATTTGAATGTAAAACAAATGAACGAGAAAATTGTGCTCTAGAGCACTGGAAAAGTTCAAATTATTGGAGGAGGAGTGAGTCTCAGTGTTAAAGCCCTTGCAGTACATGTAGGAGACTCTTAAGAAAATAAAAATAAAAAATACATAAAGCGAGTTACTGCCCGTGCAATGATACTTCACTTGTCTAATGGTCCAAGCTTGAATCTTTCACCCCTCAAAGAGCAAATTTCAAAAAAAAAAAAAATCTGCTCAGGGCTCATGACCTTGCTGATAGTCGATCAAAACTCCAACTTGGGCAAACCTGTACAGTCCAAGAGTGAGTCGTTGTCGCGTCTCCCTGCTGACACCCGGAGGTGACATTTCAGTCTGCGCACTGCTCTTGTTCAGTCAGCACATTGTGCTTGTGTTCATGTTTTACAACCATCCTCACGTGTTTTGCACACTATTTGTGTAAAATATGGTGACCACAGCTTCAAAGAAAGCTCATGATTCCAGCAGCAAAGCTAAGGGGGAAGGTGTGAGAACTACGACAGTATTGAAGAAAGAAATCATTGCACAATTTGTTAAAAGTTGTGGAAAAATAAAATTGTCAATGTTACTTGTGGGCCTCAGAACCAATTATTTGGTTTTCCATTAATTCTCATGGGAAAAACATGCTCAGCTCTCAAACGTTTGCTGCTTGAATATGAATTTGGGATAAACTGAGTTCGACAACCAAGGCATCCCTGTGTAATAATGGAGAAAAAGTACCATATTTGTCGTTCATGGTAGGACAGAGTCCAGTTTCCAAATAATTGAAACCTCTTACTGTGTATGATAAAACCCCTAAATCCGCTACCCCAGTGTTCTTTACTGGTATTCTATTACAAGGCAGGGCTTTGAAGAGTCACAAGCTTTACTTATACTTCGCATTTGAGCCCCCTTTACTTGTAGTCACAGAGGTCTTTGCCTCACATGGGAGAGATTTCTTTTGTTAAATTGCATGGAGTGCATGCCTAGAGCTTCTACTGACCTGGGGACTTGAAGCATTTTTTTTTTATATCAGACACATAAAATGGAGTTTAATTAGTTTATCTTTTTTTAGCTCTAAGAAAAATAATTACATCTTATTTTCACCATTAGGTCAAAATTTTATTTTATGTGTGTGTGCGTGCATGCGTGTGTGTGTGTGTGTGTGTCCAGCTCAGCCCACCAGGGGTCACAGCTGACTGGCATGTGGTGCTGGGGGATTGAACCGCGGTCCCTGTGCTTTGCTAAGCTTGTTCTAAATAGGTGCTTTAGACCACTGAGCCATCTCACCAGCTCGAAGCATTTTTAATGACGAAGGGCTCTGACGATGGACCTAAAACTCACGGAAGTGTTGACCCAAGAAAAACTACCAGGAGGAGGACTGAGCACTCTGCAGCAAATGTTGGACTACAGTAGTGGCTTTGGGGGGGTCATTTCATTTAATCTTTTAGAGCTTTGTAATCATACTTGCCAAAATAGTTGTGAGTAGTTTACATTGCAGGTGAGGCAAATGAAGTTCCTGAGCTAGGATGTAAAGAACAGAACGCTGAAAGCCCAGCTGAGTGATGCTAAGTGCTTCCACCATTCTACACATCACCACATTCTTTCAAAATAGGAGATAAAAGATCTGAGGGCAATCGATTTTGAAAAGAAAGGTAAGACACTAGAAACTCCACTCGGAAAGGGGAACTACATTGTCAATGTGTTTTCAGCACTCAAAAAATTTGTGTTATTTTTATTGGATGATAAATTGAATGGGATGATAATCAAATGCCTTAAACAAGATCATGGGAGATGTGTTCAGTCATGGAGAGGTTCTCTATATCATGTTATAATCAGTGCAAAATTCTAACTCTAGAATTAGCTTGTCTAGGATCAGAATTTCAAGTTATACAGTGCTAATATTTTCTTTTCTACCTTTTCCTTTCTCTCTGAAATAAAGTCTGCTATTTTAAAGCATTCCTGAAACATGAGAACAAGCCTCCAAGTGCAACTGCAATTTCATCCATACTTGTGAAGCTGCATTTTTTTTGCCCCGAAGAACACTGGCCACGTCCTTCACCCAATAATACTTAATATCTTTCTCTTTGTTGGAAGAGGTATAAAATAATGTATTCGCTGCTCCTTGAGCATTGAGCAGTGATAAGAAAACCAGTGAGATTGTCAATCTGTTTTATCATAAATCACCACTATCCCATACAGTTGGGGACTATAATTACAGCTTCTCTTAATTACTACCATTTTTCAGATAAGTCACCTGAGTCAGAGAGGTTAAATAATTTGTTCACAGAACTCAGCAAGGGGATAATTGAGCTAGGATTAAGCCCAGAGATTCCACACATCTGCACATTTACATCTAATCTTACCACTTCACGAGCAGCCCGTCTCCTAAATGAGTGTGTTCCAGCTGGGGTTCCGCTGAGCCTCTCTTAGCTTTCCTCATAGCTTGTATCACGCAATTCAAGCACACAACCCATTCAGGAATTCAACCATTGTCTTTAGTTTTAATCTTTTCCATAAATATGGCATATTAAAGGCAAGGTCTCATCCTTCCCAGGAAATTTTAGAAAAAGGGAGAAAAAACTCAATCTCCAAAGACAAGGTCACTAAGTTGTTCTGAGTTTTTAGTAAAGCAAACGAAACTCTCCCATCATTAATAAACACTGAAGAATCACTAATGTAACATTTATGGGTGATGGATAAAATCATTTGTCAAAGGATTAGAGAAGGTAGTAGTGTGTGATTGTTTTACTCTGGAAATTAAGATTCCCATTATTTCTTTCCTGCTAATACCTAAGAAAACGTGATTTTGCATCTCACGTTGCTGACACATGATATAGCCTAAAATGATTATGCTATGAGAAGCATGTCTCTTACATTATACTCCCTTTTTGGTATAGTATTAGGGAATGAACCCACACCCGCAGGCACACTAGCTAATTGCTCTACCACTAAACTACAACCCAAGCTGTTAACTTTTTAAAACAGCCTCTTTCTTAAAGTTGTCCAAGTTGGCCTCAAACTTGTGATTCTTCTGCCTCACCCTCCAGAAAATCAGAAGTAGCGTGGATCATAGATGTGTACTACCCAAGCCTATTACTGTGTGTGTGTGTTTTTTAATTCCCTGAATTCTGAGGACCCTTGGATGCTTTGCAAAAGCAATCAACCCATCTTCCCAACATTCCCATGTGACCAAATGTAACCTCCAATTCTCCCACCATATGGCTCCCAGGAGAATCTGAAAATAGATTCTCAGACTCAGGACACGCAATGAAGCATATGTCCCAATTTTCAATTGACAGACAAAAAATACTGGTGTCAAATCTCCAAAGTGAACAATCAGCAGAGGTCATGGGCACAGGACGATGCTTCTAGATTGAGGCATGGGGCGCTGATGACCCTTGAGCATTTCTCTAGCATCCCTCATAATCACTGCCACATTGCGAGGCCTCTGCGGACCAGTGACAGCCCCAAGGGCCAAATATGAGAAAAGATACTTCCTGTCAATGTCCCCACACTCTAACCAAGAATCCAGATAAAGTGCTCACAAACACTTCTGAGAAGGACTGGTTAAACTCTCAGATCATTTTTAAGTTAACGTCACAAAATATTTGCAAATGCCATGATATAACAGCCCTTCTTATGAAGACAGAATGTGTCAGCTTGGCACCTCAGAATGCATTTAAGCCCATGCATCCAACCACCAGAAGAGAATACACATTTCAAACTGCAAATTATCTGAATTAGATGCTCTCCAAGACCCCAATCTCCTCATCAGAATCTTGCTAGGAGGAATGCTTCCCTTTCTCCCCAGCAGCTCTCAAACAGAAAGCTAATCATTGAAACGCTTGGATCTAGGCTGTTTGAGTTGACTTGACTTCCTCAGCTCTCAGCGCGGTCCTCTCCCTACCAGGCTCCTAATCTGCAGGCTTCAGGCATGTTGCTCAGCTGGGAAGTAAACAGAACTCTGCCCGACACAACACACAACGGGGAATCAGAAAACTATTGATAGTGAGAGCAGGGAGCCTTTGGGCCTTTTACCTTCCTGCCAGGGAAGAGCTGAGAGGAGGCAGTACTGCTGGAGGGGCCCACTCTTCTTATTTCATTTTTCAAAGGAGATTCTGCTTTCTGACTGTCCTGCAGGCTCATTACTGTGCATTAGGACCACAATCCTATTATCAAACAGGCTACATGACCATTCATTTGATCCAAAAATGGCCAGTGGAAAGGCCTCAGAAAAAAAAGTGTGCCGTTTGTCTCTGATGCAGAATAAAAACCTAAGCATTGTTTTTATTTCACAAAAGACATTATGATTAATAATCCAAAGCAATTTTAGAAGTACGGATTTCAATCCAGGTCTCTACCACTACAAAACATGCTGAAGAATAAATTACCACTTGATGCTTCCAAAGCATGTATTGAAACCCAGCATACTGTAGTAGGCTATCCTGAGCGGCTCCTGCATGCAATCCCCACTCAGAATTTTAAGACTACAGAAGCGCATTTCCTAGAAAGGAGAAAAATAAGGCAACAGCGCCACTGTGTGGCAGTGTAAGGCTGCACACATTATAATTAAGGGCATTCTGTAAAGTTCTTTTTAAGCATTTTTCTATGGAATCATGTTGAAAAGATCAAAAGACCAGCACACCTGTCCCTTCATTCCAGCAAAACCATATTTGTAAATCTATTTTGGTTTTAACATCTCCAAGGGAAAAAATACATTACCTCTCCTTTTGAGATATTCCCAGGTTTTACTTTTAGGTTTACCAAAAATACTCTATAGAACAGCTTTCGCCCGCTTCCTTTGCTGAGCCTGATGCTTTGCTTTCCGTGAGAAGCAGCTCGTCTCTGTGTTCCCTCTCCCTTGGGGCTGGTACACACAGTAGGACCAGGGAGATGGGACCAGGCTAAGTTGATTTCGTGCATGGGGACTCACCGTGCTCTACCTATAACAGCTTTTAGTTTAAGTCCAGCAAATACCACTCCCACTGTTGGGATCCGAAGGAGTTAGAATGCATCAGAATGTGCGAAGTGGAGCCCGTGAGGTGAAGAGAGCATCATCCTCCCTACGTGGGACACAGATCTCCGTGGCTTCCGTGCAAGCCACGGGAACATCCCTGGTTAAGTCAAACTGCTCAAAGTTCTTGAACAATAGCATCATTTAGTATAATCTCATCATTCTTCCAGGTCATCTGACATGAGACAGAAATGAAGTAACTTAAAACACCTTTTGTCTTACTTTTGTCTCTTGAAAGTTTAGTGTAATTATACCTTTTCACTATTGAGCTGATAACTAACATTTTCAGCATTTAAGCATATTGAATATTAATGAAAATGGTAGGGATTTCTTGTTCTTCGCTTGGGCACACCCTAATGACAAATTTGGTCAAATAAAGAGCAAAGCCAACCCTTCCCAGCACATTCCACATTCACGCTTTCCTAGTGCTGTTAATAATTTTTCAGGCTTCACTCCCCCACTAAAAGATTAACCTTTCATTATTATTACTTATTACTTTATTATCATTACTTTATATTACCTGCATTAAGATATACTCTTTTCAGTTTTTATTCTAGATGAGGCTTGTTTTATAATTCATTAAAGGTGAATTTACCTCATTTGTCCACTGCACTAAGTTTTTAAAGGATGAATTATGCATGATGATATTTTCTGTTTGGTAGGTAACGGTGTGATGTGCAGAATTATTAGAGGGGCTTCAATTTTGAAATTACAAAATAATATGAGAAAAATTCATATTCCATAATGACTTTTGATCTCTAAAATAGAAGAGAGATCCCCCCTCTCATGGAAAACAATAACTAGCATTCATGCAAGAAGGTGTGTACTACATATTTCGTTTCCAAAGGTGCTTAAAACGCAACATGTAAAACAATTAACTGAATATTCCTACCTAAAACATTGCTGTGAGTTAAATAAGGGCCGTACACTCATTTTGCAGTTTCTTCGTATTTGTATTTAACTTTATTGTATGTCATTTATAGTTAATGCATGTCATCTATTTTAAACTAAAATTACTCAATAAAGAAGGGCTGATACTAAGAAACAATACTTGTATTCCTATGTGTGCAACTGTATTAAACTGGGGACTATCAATTGATTTCTAGTCCAAAACAAAAACATCACATCAGTTTTGGGGGTCCTCTTTCCCCCTCTAGTGGTGGCAAATGGCACTGGAAATTTGCCGCATTCTTTTGCTTCCCAGTACACCTGAGACTGAACCCTATCTCCCGGATATAGGACAGAGCGGAGCGCCACAGAAGGTGGGAGTTTAAATTCCAGATCTGCCATTAGCAGGAATGAAAATTTGAGATCTGGGTTGGCCATTTGTCATGGGTTATTTGATCTGTAGGACCGCTGTGATTTGGATCCATCCAAACCTAACCCAATAGCCAGGCCACATTTCTTTAAAAATTCACAGATAACAATAATAGTTTGTCTTATTTATCGGAAGACTGCTCAAGAGACATGATCTATACCATCAATGCGTGGGTCCTCTTGGAGCCCAACTGTCAGACAGTCTCTATGACATTTGTCTTCTGGAGCAAAGAGCTTTTAAGATAGAAAGGTAGCCTCCACCCTATGCTCAGTCCTCAGTTCCTGATAATGGGGAAATCGACCTCAGGGGCCAAGGGGTTTTCTGAAGAAGTCAGCACTGTTGCCTGTAGTTGTTCTGCTGAACCACCTTAACACGAATCTACTCCCAAGAGAATTGTCAGAAAAGTCAAAAGAGCTGGATATTCTCGAGAAAAGTAAAACTACCCTGAACCTTAAAAATGCTAGTGTCTTCAAAAACTAGTGAAGTTGGAAAATATTTGTGATTGAAGAGAATCTAAGAAACAAAACAAAACAAAAAAGTAGAAAGAAACTGAGAAAGAAACTGTGATGACTAAATGTAGTGTGTATTCCGTCAGGGGATCCGGGACTGACAAAAGCCCTTGTGCGGAAAAGATTTGAACATGAGCTTTGTAGCGGCCCATATAATTGAATCGTTAAAAATTACCAGGTGACTTGTTGAGCTTGTTCATTGAGAAGAACAATTTTGGTCTTAGAAGATATACATTCAGGGGCTGGGGAGATGGCTCAGCAGAATAAGCACTTTCCTGGCAAGCGTAAGGGTCTGAGTTCAATCCCTGGTTAAAANAAAAAAAAAAAAAAAAAAGAAAAGAAAAAAGTGCTGTTGCGTGTTCATCCGTTGCAGAGCTCTTCTCCAGGCTAACAGCGTCCCCTTCTGTGATGCCGGCTGTCTAGGGGAGGCTTCTCTTCTCCTTTCCAGGACAGGACGTTCACCTGTCCTCTGACGTGCGCACGTGATCTCCAGAAATCAGCGCAAATCAGCGCGTCAACTATCATCAGACAGCCCTTCCGCACGTGGTCTGCTGAGTACCATCGCAGGGGGGCTCCGCTTTCCCACCGGGAAAACGAGGGCGGCAGTGGTCACACCTGGGGTGAGCCGCTCGCCGGCAGCTTTCTGCCTGTTCTTCATTTCTCTGTGATATCTGCCCCTGCTTGATCTTTTAGACGACTCCGTTTGGTGTCCTTGCTATGTCCAGCTGCTTACACGTTGCCGACACGCTGTATGGCTTCAGGTGCCCGCCTTTTGGGCAAATCTTAATCCTGCCCATTTTGGCCTTGTACCTGCTCTTTCCTATTAAAAGGCGCATCACACGCCGATTCCTTCTTCCGCAAAATCCTCCGTGGCCACTGTCACTGGCCCCCCACTTGCTGACAGTAAATCTCTCTTCTTGTGATGATACTATCCTTAATTGCTCTGAATTGCAAGTGTATGCGCATCCGCATAGATGAACGCGCGCACATACACACACCTGTCTTCTTTACCGAGCGGAGAGTCTTTTGAACACAGTTTGAATCAACCATCTTGCGAACTTGAGCAAGAAGTAGACGCCTGGTGCTTGGCAGGAGAGCAGAGAGCGTTCGTTGACTGAATATATGGAAGTCATCTTCAAGCTGTAGTATACAAGTGTGATTTACTACAAAATGCTAGTGATGGTTAGAAGTGTCAGTTATGAGTGGCTGAGAGTTGGGCCGTCCAGAGGCGACTGGGCACAAAATGTAACAACTTTGCATAAAGTAAGTGTTTCTAGAACATGGAGGCTTTGGAAAGAGAGGAACAAAAAGAGCAACAATTAATTTTACCCCCACTTCCCTTATGCCCAGGACCACAGTGACTGGCGCTCAGAGTTGCTGCATGCCTGGCTGTGAGTCACTGGAGTTCTCACCTGGCATGGTCAGGCAGAACCTGGGGGCAAGTCCCAGAGTGCTCTCTGTGGTCCTGCCACACCATCCCAGGCCCCCGCAACTATCTAAGAAGGAGGAGAAAAGTGAGTGCAAGAGTGGGGAGGAGGCCTGCCGAGGCAGAGCACAGCAGCGAGGGTTCGATCCCAGGCTTGCTATACAGGCTCCGCCCCTGGGGCGCGCTGAGACAGAGATTGAGACTGGGCGTGGTGGCGCGCACTTGTAATCCCAGGTCTTAGGAGTCTCCAATCAGGCGGATCACTGCGAGTCTGATCTATGTAGTGAGACCCTGTAGACTCTGTACTAAATCCATTTTTAAAAAAAGAGTTGGAAGGAGGGAGGACTCGACAAATCTTCCTCCAGACCTGCCCTGGCCCTCTCTCCTCTGCAATTTTTATTTTCTCCACTTCAGCGACAGGTCCTGAGATCTTTTAAACTCAGACCTACAAGATTCCTATTCGTTTGCAAGAGGCAGGCAATGGCAAAGTGCTGCCCTCTTCTGGTCGACTAAGCAAATGCTCAGACAGCTGGTCTGCGGGTTGCTAAATTAGCTCACAACACTCGGATCCTGCGTAGGACCGCCGAGAGAGACTGTGAACTCCAGTAACTGCCAAAGCGAACAGTCGCTAATCACTGACGGCCTTCATGTCTGGTTCTAACGTTTTGCCCCTGCATTTACACTTAATTCCAGGAATATTTTAGACATTCTTTAAACATGGCAGAAGTGCTGAATAAATCATCCAACCTGTTTGTCTCTATGTGTTGAGAGCAGATGCCTGGTAAAGTTGGGTAGAACAACAGCAAAAGGACACAGAGAGAGAAAAGAACACAACCTCGATAAACTTGTGCAAACTTTTGTCAACAAACAATCCAAATAAAGTTCAATAAAATTTACAAACCATGCATAGATTTTGTGTTTTTAAGATAAAAGTCATATTGAATTTTGAAGTTAGGATTCATAATCACTTATGTTCTCAGGGACTATAAAGGTCTTAATTCCCCAAAGTTGCTATTTCATTCAAAATAAATAATAGAGTCATTGAAGAATAGAAGGAGTCTCTGGACTAGTTCTCATGACATGATGTTGTTTTTTCTTATTAATAAAGCTGCCTTGTTAAAAAAAAACAGAAATGACTTTCAACTAGTATAATAAAGATTTCTCTTTCATTGTGGCTTGCAGTATTGTCACTTGCCACTGGTATTTTCATTTAAGCTCTCCTTTTCTAACTTCTCTCCCATCCTCAGGACACAGGTAGAACTATTTAAGCAGCGTGGGTTGGAGGGGGCAGAGGCATGTGAAGGGTGTGTGCAGAGCTACTTGTTAGGAGACCGCTTATCCATGTAAATTATTATAACAGCTTCACAAGAACACACTTACCCTTTCCTGTTCTTACCATCCAACATGCATTAAGGCATTTAGAGATTTCCAAGTGGGAAAAAAAAATACATTCTCAGCTCTCAGAAAGTCTGCAGTCTAATGTAAGGAATGATAGGCTGCCCTTCCGGAAGCAAAAGAGGCACTCAGAAAAACTGAAATAGTAGGTCTTTGGTCAGGTATATATTAGATCTCGATCTCTCTCTCTCTCTCTCTCTCTCTCTCTCTCTCTCTCCTCTGTGAATTAAAAACTGTGACAGTGAATGAAGAACTCATTGAACCTGACTTCCCAGACTTCTTTTCTGAATAATACAACAGAAGGTAACTTTTTAAGATGATGTTTCTATTTGATACAAAAATTAGGCTATTTATGATTATGCTTCATAAATAAAAGGGAAGAAAGAAGTGCAGGGACATGCTGGGAGAGCTCAGCCACCCTGCAGAAGGGAGCGCATTGAATCCCAAATGGAAGAGCAAGAGTTGGGCTACAGTCCAGCACTCAGGAGGAAGTTTCAAGAAGGAAGAGTAAGGCAGCTCTTGGAGGTCACCCTGGGGCATTTGGAAAGTAGAAACAATAGTGGAGGGTGTGTGGCTTGGCATGAGATGTGACAGGGAGGTGATGGCAGGTGGAAGATGACGAACCTGAGCTAGAGGGCCAAGCTCACACAGAGCCTGGGTGTCCCTGAGGGCTGTGAGTCCTCCACCCTGCAGGGAGTATTGTGGGCTGGAAGCATCAACACACACTAATTCCCAGGTTGGTGTGAGGAGTGGGCTGGGGATACACAGGGAAGCTGGGAAGAGAGGCAAGAAGCGGGGGAGATGCTGGCTGCCGTGAAGCTTGCAAGACAAGTAGGGCTCAAGGGAAAGGCGCGCAGATGCCAGAGCTGCTGGCCCCGCCAGTCACTCCTTTGCTGTCCCGTCTGATGCTGTTTGCTTCTCTTGTGATCTTGTAGGTGAAAGAAAGTGCTTCGCATTTCTTTATTCAAACCAAATGTAAAGGGATCCTATGGGCTGAACAAATGCATGACTACAATGAAGCATCTGATGGTAGCCGTTCTAGTCTCAAATACATTTCTGTATCCATTGTCTCATTTCTTACTGATGTAGAAACCAGAATGTTTGGAAATTCCACAAGGTCTGGACTCATGCATGACCAGGCATGAGTGCTCACATGCTACAAGGGCTCTTGTTCATTATTCAGGTCGATGCTAGACAACTGTCAGCACAGACTGGGGTCCTACCTGGAGTGTACCCCAAATAATAAGCAACTTGCACAGTTGGCTTCTACTGAAGAGCTGCTGCCCCTTTTATATGCAAAGTGGATTGAGTTAGGTAGGATTTCTCTTGACACCTTTTGGTCTTGCAAATAACTTTCTCATTTTCTAGGAACCAGGTCATTAACGTAGCATTCCAAATAACAAATGCCACCCTATCAAATAACTGACAACTTGGGATTATTAACTAGGTCTAATGCAACATCCACTTTAGAAAATAAATGCTTTCAAGTGACAAGGTGGTTATTTTTGCACCTTTCACGTGTCTCTACACTGGATTGCTGTGGAAGCCCAGGATCTAGATAAACTTTCGTGAATGCATGAGTGTTTTCTGTGTGTTGCTAGCTAAATCTACACTAGTATTCTACCAGTTGGTATTTCTGAGCCAAGTATACCGGGTGTGAAGTGTGTGTGTGTGTGTGTGTGTGTGTGTGTGTGTAGGAAGTATTTTCTTTTCAGAATCTAGGGAGGCTATATTCACAGGCACCCACATATCTACACATACACACACATCTATGCACGCTTATACCACAGCAAGGTGGATTTCTCACACTAGTCCATGGTCCACAACAGAATGGTCCAACCATCAAGTGGCATTTTGCTTTCTCCCGGGAGTCACACCCTCAAATCTATCTTGCTCTTGGAAGTGTTAGTCATAAGGGGAAACCTGCTTAGTTGACATCCTAGTGGAATTCATCTTCTCCTAAGAAACTTTTAATCTAGAACAGGTGAAGGCCAAAGGATGCCTGGAGAAGCAAAGATGACTGAAGAGATGAATGAAAGTGGAGAGAGCAAAGGCACAAGGCAGAGGTTTCATGGACAGAGCCATGTGGGCTTAGGAGACAGAGTCACTCTTCTGTGTAGAAAGTTTCTTTAAACGGTATTTATTTATGTATTCATTTATTTGGTACAGAGTCTCACTATGCAGCTCGGACCCATAGTGATCCTACTGTCTCAGCCTTCCCAGGGCTGGGATTACAGGTGTGCACCACTACACCTGGTTTCAGGGCCGCCGTGGTGCCTGGGGTTCTGGGGCCAAATGGCATGTGGTACCAGAGATATGGTACTGGGGATTAAACCTGGGTCCTTACACTTGCTTAGACTGCTGAGCAATCTCCCCAGCCAATAGCAAACTTCTTACTTACTGAAAAACCCTCAACAGTAATAGAAACTCTCTAGCCCCAGGTTCCCCATCAGTGACTGCTGTGGTTCATAACCACAAGGCTCACAAAGGCCTCCTGAGCTCATAGGAGGAGCTTTAGGAAGAAGATCAGATGGTGAGAGCTGCCAGGAGGTGGGGCCTCAGGAGGGGACACAGGTGGGCCGGGCCTGGCTACCAGAATGTATCTTGCTCCCCGGCACTTCTCCACCCTCTGGCTGCCTCCTGTTCAACATGACTCAAGCAGCCTCTCTTCTGCTGCACGGCACAGCCAAGCCTTCCCCTCTTGGAGCCAGTGGACCACGGATGAAGACATGAGCTAACACACACCTCTCCTCCTCTTAGCTGTGAGTGCTGCAGGTTGTGTTTCAGTGATAAGACAGTGAGTAGAATAGTGACCTAGACATCATACGCCTGCTTCGGTTACGCCATGAGAAGCAACTTGGATGGTCTAATGTTATTAAGCACATAATGAGCCGTCCACAAGTGCTAGTTTAGAAATCTTTTTTTTTTTACTTGTAGAGGAGTTTTCAACATGAAAGATAGTGAGCGTTCTCAGCCTGAGATACTTGCATCCAGAGGATAAGCTGGGTAGATAAAGCACAGAGCACGACTGCCTCTGAAGGACAGCAGCCACTGTGTGAATATATTTTTTATCCTAAGTAGTGCAACTGTGAACCAATATTAGTATTATATAACCTTTATTCTTAATCCAAGTATAAGTTATAAAGATGGATTTTTTGGAAAGAAAGATTTAAAGATGTTAATGGCAAATAAAATAAATTAATAAAGAATTGGAAAATCAATAAAGAATGAATTGAATTCACTCAGCTCAGTTTTTCTGCTCTTTTTCTTTTCAGTCTGCAAGATAGAGGTAACTATTCTTCCCCGAGACTCGCATTATATTAAGGAAATTACAATGTACAGGAGATGTCATAAATCCTAATGAAAAGTGTTGCCTTTGTTCATAAATAGTGGATATCACTTCAAGATACCTCGATGTGATTCTTTATTACCTTCTCCCAAAAGTATTTTAAACATAATATTAGACAAACTTCTCATCTTGTTTATAAGCAAACCATCCTGTTTGATTCAGTTACTACTTTCAGAGCCCGAGTACAGGTTGAGATAAGCACGTGAGCCACTAGGGGGCACCAAAGATCCACCTAATACTCGTGCTATAGCCCCGCCTCCCCCTTCCCGCTGAATCTGCTGCCTGACCATGATCAGAATAGTTAAATCGGCATATTCTATATTGTGTGGTATTGTGGGTAGAAAAATATGGTCTGGTGAATCAGTGAGTAAATGCAGATATTGGCAAAAAAATAAAATAGAAAGAAAGAAAGAAAGAAAGAAAGAAAGAAAGAAAGAAAGAAAAGAAAGAAAAAGAAAAGTGTTCTCTGATTCTGCATCGCGTCCTAACCCCAACAGACAGTTCCACATGGTCTTCATATCTGCTTAAACAAGGAAGGAAGTAGTACTAGGGGATAGGTGAGCTGGAAATTTTGAGATGGTGGCTGTAGTGGATTTCTACTTACTTTGCTTTCAAACCATGCATGAGATCTACAAGCTAAGAAGAAATGTAAGGCGTAGGCTCCCCACTCTATAGGATGTGATGGAACGCATTGTCTACTTTCTCCTTTATAAGAGGAAGAAAAATCAACACACCTCAAATAATACACCAAGAACAGAGCAGTGGAAGTGCATTTCTCCCTGTACAGCAAGAAAGAGATCCGTTGTCCATAGAAAATTTAAAATATGTAATAAAACTAATTAAAAATCTGTCTCCTTTTTAAGATCACCATTAACAGTTCTTTATAAGAAGGGTAATATTGGCACAGACCAAATCAATCCCTCTGAGCCTGCCCCACTGAAGTAGTTGCAATGACCCCCCCTTAGAATTCTCCGGCAAGTAGAGAAGTTGACTTTTTGTAAGAGGTCAACTGCTATAAGGGAAAGGAAAAAGAAGTAGCGCAGTATTTTGCAACCAGATAGTGTCTATCTTGGTCTTTTCATTCACATATTCTTTCATTAATTCGCAACAACATCTATACTAGGAATCTATCTTTATTTTACAGATGAAAACCCAGACTCAGAAAACTTAGAATACTAAGGTGATGCAGGAGCTGCTTTGTAGACCCAGAGTTCTAAGGAATTCGTACTTGTTTAAATCTCAAGCTTTTATCCAGCTCTTAGACTCTGACTCAGATCAAAGACCTTGATGTCTCTTATGTACGAAAGCTTGGGCCCAGTGGGCCATCCCACTCCAGCACCTCTAGCTGTTAGGTGGGACAGCAGTCACAGTCACGGGACATACTATGATGTGGATGTGATCAGAGCATATTCCTGGACACAGGAAACATACCTGGTGACAATAAAAGGCACCTGATTGTCATTATTAAAACTCCACCTAAAAGCCCAATTTTGGTCTCTTCCCTGCATTAAAAAATGCTGGATTGTATATTCTTGCTACAGAGGACTTTTGTCAGTAGCCCTGGTGAGTTCCATCAACAACTCTGCCTAAGGATGCTGTGGTTTGAAGGACACATGTGGGTAGTGGGGACTCCAGAGTTGGGTGTAGACAGCCTCAGAGCCCACTTAGTTCTTCCTGCTTGAGCTAAAGATAATTGGTTCAAGATTTAATTAATTGAGAATATCATCTTATTTATTACCCTATGCTCACATCCTGTTATGGTTTGTGTCCAGGTATCCCACAAAGCCTCAGACAGTCGGGGTGGCTTCTAGAGATTGTGATTAATTCATGATCCACCGCTGGTATTACGGGTGCGAGTGCTATTCCTGCCCTGGGAGGAGTAACCTGCGATGTGAGGAGGGGAGAGAAGCTTGCTAGCAGCCCCTCCCCTTGTTCATTGCTGTTTGCTGCCGCGATGAACAGCTGCCCCTTGGCATGTCTGCTCTGCCTTGGAGTCTGCCAAATACGGACTGAAACTTCCACTAACTGAGCTGAACAAACCTTTCCTTTCTTAATTTTGGGTGTAGGGTATTTTGTCCCAGCAACGAGAGAAAAGGAACCAGGACATACCCCAAGAGGAAAAATGGTAAGAACATTGGTCAGAAAGATATGACTGTTTTATTTCGTTTCACTCAGCCTTTATGAATGGAGTTCCTGAGAGGCTGGTTATGAGAATACAGGACTTCAAAAAGTGACCCCATATATCCTTTCTCTCAAGCCACGTAAAAGTTCCTAAATATGCACTGGGCAAAATAATATGTCAAAATTATCCATCCCATACTGCACATGGTTGTAAAATACAGTCTGAATTTCTGCCATCTGAGTTCATTATATGAGTGTACCAATCAAATAATTCCAATTTTACTTCACATATCACTGGATGTAGCTACATTTTGAAAGTGATAACAAATCTTTTTTTTTTCCTTTAAGTAGGACATTAATTAAAACTTATAGGCAGCTCCACAAAAACACATTTTTAAAAGCCAATCAGGCAGAACTGTAGCGAGCACACATAAGATTATGGATTCCTACACTCGCATTATTTTAATGTAATCATGGCAATAATCAATTGGCCCTGGTTGTCTTTATTTGCGACTTGAATTTCTCCACAATTCATGGACCTGGGGCCAATTTTCAATGAATACCACTGTAGCAAACAAACATTTCTATTGAAATGTAATTTTAACAAAATCCAATGTAATTTTGACAACCTAATCTTTGTTAACAAAATACTTTATTTTCCAATGTGAAGTTAGGACAGGCTGACGCGGCTTCAACAGGATGCCGCCTCCGTGCTGTAAGCTCAGTGAACATCCCGCGAGTCCTTCTATTGGACTTTTCCATATTTGCCATCCAGGTCAGCCTGACCTTAATGCAGAATGCAATAAACGATGGCAGCCATTCATAGAGGCTGAGGCCTGGCCAGACAGAGAGAAGGTTGGTGGTGGGAAGCTGTGTGTCCCAAAGGCGTGACTCTGGCCTTTGCCGGGAGGCTACAGTGCTCTGCTTTTGCTTTTCTGTATCTCCCTTGTGCCACATCATGTGTGTGCAGTCAAATCAGCTGTGGGAAAGCCTCAATGGCATAGAGAGCATTTGCCCAGTGCAGGTCTGTCATGATGGCCTAGAGTGTCACCAAGTCTGAAAAACAACACCAACAAAAGAAAAGAGTGCCGAACAGCTGAACAAAAGGAGGTAGAGAAGATGCCTTTTGTCACACTGTGTCCCAGTGCCACATGGTCCCCAACCACACACTCTGGCCCACTCCCTTTCCCAACACAGTTCTCTGCTGCCTGCCTCCAAAACCTGAGAGGTTTCCAGATGGGAAGCACTTGAGGATGCACCCAATGGATCAGATGCAACTGCCCAGCACCGCAGTCCTCTGTCTACTGGACAGAAGCTGAAACCTGGCAGAGCACCTTGGGCAAAGCACTGCCATCTTTGCTATGAACAACCCGGAAATCCTAGAGGAAACGGGACTGAAGCTTCTCCAGTTTCAAATTTTGTTTTGCTTATTGGTTTCACTTTCAAACAGTTATAAGTGCCCAGCAAAACTGAGAGGGAAGTTCAGAGATGTCCCGTACTGCCCTGAGGTTTTATTTTTTGTTTTTTCAAATGTGAGATCCTCATGCCTCAGTTTCCAAGAGTGTTGACACTTCAGACATGCTCCACAGTGCCCAGCCAGCCTAGCTCCTCCATTCCTGAAGGAAGCAAGGCTTTACTGGGGGTGAGTATCAGCGGCTGCTGCCCCTACTGCAAAGGCGAGAAGAGCCAGGATCCTCCCCAGGGGCGCAGCTTTTCAGCAGGGCTGGGCTAATCCTGCAAATCCCCTCTGCCGCCTAAATCTTTCACATCTCTCTCTCTCCTTAACATGTAGCTTTCTCCTCTGGTACAGAGGAGAGAAGGAAAGTGACATGTGCTCTGGGTTCAGTAGGTGGCTTTTATACAATTTTTCTTTCATACGTAAGATATTAACTTTCTAGTGACAGGCACAGAAATTCTGTTTGATTTCCAAAGACTTTCACTATGACAAATTTAAAAATTGTGGTTACGTTGCAATGAAATTTCATGAAAGTGGCCCTAACTGTCCCATATCTACTCAGTTTCCTTCAAAGTAATTTAAGAAAGCATAGAATAGAATATTCACTTCTGAGTTTCATAATAATAAATGCTGTGGAACTCACTCTAATGGCTTAGAAACTCATAGTTCTTTCCTTAGTTTTACATTTTCTCTTACATACCTTGAAGCTCCAAATCAGCAAGATTACGTATTTCTCTCAATCTTATGCTTGTTGTGGTCGCCTAGTGCTAAAACACATTGCAAGATAGAGTGACGCTTAAAATTGAGTGACGTCCCCACTTTTGTTGTACAGATTCTGAAGAGAATGACAGTGACCACTGGCGGTAGATGGCAGCTTGGTGCTGGCCAGGCACTCTAGGCCACTTCCCTCCACCTGGGCAGGCGCTAGCTCTTCTCCATCTCTTTCCTAGGGCTGTGCTCCTCCAGGGACAAGCACCCCTAGAACTGTTCTGATGAACTGTTCTCTTTATATTAAATAGATCACCTGGTTTTCCAATGGTTTTTCTAGTTAGAAACCTATGCATCTCTTCATAGGGAAGGTGAAATAAATCTGATGCACAAATCACAGGGTTGCTCTTAAACATCACATGTTTGTCTACTATGAAAAGCCAAAGGATAAACAAATTAAAGTGAAAAATAAAACATTCATCACTGGAAGCAGGAAGATAGATCTTTTGCAAATGGGAAAGGGACCAAGAGAGGGAGGAGTGGAGAAGGAAAGGAGGGGAAGGGGATGTAGACAGAATCAGGGTACATTATGTACATGGACCAGCTCTCCCCATGCATGCTGATAAATCACTATGCATATAAATATATACTAATAAAAAATAAAGACAAAAAATAAACAATTCTAGGTTTTAAGAATTGCCTGGGGTCCTTATTTGAGATTACAAAACACCAAGGTTTTATAAGTGGCCAGAATGATTGTCTGGTAACGCTGTCACCCTTGATAACAGTGAACACCCACTCTTAGATTCAACACATCTGTCTTTCTTCACTGCCTTGCTGCCTGGACACAGGGCAGGGCCATTCTGGTTGTAGTTCAGGGTCAAATCAGTCACCACTACAGCTGTAGTCACAAACATTGCATGAAAAGAGCTTCATTAAGAATTTTGTTTTTTACTTCAGCTGCCTACCAAGCCCCAGGAATTCAACGAAAGGCTCATGGGCGCCGTGCTGATGTTCTGTCTCCAGAAAACAGGAGTAGAGCTCACTGCAACTGGTCAGAAGCGCAGGAGGAAGATTGTCCTTCAGGGCCCTGAGAGCCACCGACAATCTGGACGTGTGTGAGAATTCCTATTGCTAGGCAAGGAGATTAACAGCATTAAATGGCATGAGCGCTTGGTACCGGGAGTCAGACTCAGGATCTTACACCTGCCCGGCAGGTGCCGTGCATTGAGCTGTATCCCTGGCCCCCATCACTATATTTTGAAAAACGAAAACTGTCCCACCAGGTTACCGAATTGCTGTGTGTGATGTAAGAACATATTTTGTCTCTCTGTTCTGGAAATTTGCCCCAGAAACTGCTTTCCTTGAGAGTTGAAGGATTTTAGGTGAAATAGTGAAAGCTAAGAAGGATAAAGCAAAACAAAACACAGAAAACCTTCCTGAGATCCTAGGGCAGTGGTGCTGAGCCCACGGCACACAGGCATACAAGTTGTTTTTGTTTGAAGACCCAAGATTTTAATGTATGAGTTGTTTTTCCTAAACCAAAACTTCATTATGCAGTTCAGTGTCAGAATTGGCACTCTGTGTTAACTAAGCGGGCTTGGGTTAAGTCTGAGCTCTTGTCTCTCAAATGCTTGCCACCCCTGTCCTAGGTCAATGTTCTGGCCAGGATCACGTGGTTGTGTTAATGCAGTGCTCTACCAATCAGCTAATTTTTTCTCCTTTTTAGATCCAATGCTTTTTTCTCTTTATGTATCTGGTACGGGGTCTCACGACACAGCTCAGACTCAGAGTGATCCGCCTGTTTCCAGCCTCCCCGGCACTGGGATTACAGGTCTGCACTACCATACCTGAGTGGTAGTCTCAGTGGCTGGCTCAGCGCACCTGGGGCCAGGGCCAGAGCTACGCCTGGATAGAACCTGGGTCCCTGCGCTTGCCTAAGCAGGGGCTTAGTCCTCTGAGATATCTCACCAGCCCTCTGATGCTTTTAAGTGCCATTAAGTACAATTCATTTGGAATGTCTTTAATCACATAAGGTATCAGGTCCTCTTAGTAAGACTGTGTTGTTTATTCTGTGTCCTGTTCCTTCTACTTCTCTTACACTCAAAAGTTATTTAAAATGGCTATGTTTAGTTATAAATGCATTTCCCTGTTTTAATGAAGACATAGGAAGTTCTTAATGATGATTGAGTTCTCCTCAAGAGAAGCTATTATGTTTGTAGCTATCTCACCTCTTCATAAATCAAATGCTGTGCATACTAAAGCTTGTAAAAAAAACACTAGTGCACACTGTCCCTCATTACAAAAATGCAATTATTCTGCTTAGTTATGTTTTTAAAATAGCCTGACATTTAAAATAATTGATGAATATGTAATTTGCTAATCAGTAATGGCCAGTTCCCGTAGAGGTACCATCATTAGTTTTATAATTTACTGTTTCCGAAGTTTTATGAATATAAGATTACAGCTGAGAAGCAGAGAGAAGCCACTTCAAGATGACATTATCCTATTTAACACCCATAATACTTAACAGCTACAACAATTAAGCCTCACAAATTAAGTCAATGTATTGAATTCCTATTGGGTGAGTCGCAGATAAGACATTTGTGTGTAGTGGCTTTTCTCACACTAGGTTTCCATTCACAATCATGCACCCAAATGAACATCAAAGAAGCATATTGTGTGGTGAAGGATTAAATAATGTGTTAGCTTATGCCTTTATTTCTCGTCTCCCTCCTCCAAGTGATAAGACAGATCTCATTTACCATGCACGAACACTTATATTGCCTTTCGAGAACATTCTGATATTTTGGTGTAAGAGACAAAAGCCATTTATTTATAGAGTGCCTTATTAATCTACAGCTTTTGGTAAGTGTTTAGATCATCTGGTCAGCTTGTCTCTGTGGCCTGCAAGGAGGACTAGCTGCCATCTTCAATCCAAATGAATTGGTATATGAATATTTATAAGGACATCAATATTCAGTGTCTTACAATCATGCTCCAAGCTAAATAAAAATAAATGTAAACTGCCATAAATATTACAGTATAAAGAGATGAGAGCTAAAAGATATATACAGATTCATTGACAATATCTATGCAAGTACTGTGGACAAAACATTTAAAAAGAAAGTTACATAAAACAAAGTAGATAAATTTATCAAATATTGATAAATTTTCAGACAGTATAAAGCTACACAACACATGAAAAGAGAGAAAGAAGTTTCAAAAGTAATCACTATGCCAATACATATAGTACATGTTTACTACATTAATATTACAGAATGATGAAGATCAGAGACAAGAATGATTTGGTAACAAACAGCGAAGGAAATTTCACCAATCACAAGGAAGAAAGACATTCCTTTAAAACGCATCCCCGCCCATACACACAGAGGAAAAGAAAATCAAGGTAGAAAGTTGTCTACAGCAACACAGGACAGACAGAGGTGGGAAGCATTTGGATGTTGCACCACAGGAAGTCAATCACGACTGGCTAACGATGAGGGTACCTGGCTCTGTTGCAGGTCACTGGCTTGCCTGAGAGGGGTCACTGATGGAGGAGGCACACCTGATGTAGATGCAGACCGGCCTAATTTGCAGCTTACTTTAGGTTCTGTGAAGAAGGGGGAAAGATAAAACATTAACTGAGCGACATCTGCAGTGACGAAACGGCTCTCTCAGCCTTCCTTTTATTGGCTACAGGTTCCGCAAACACACAAACCGTTTCCGTTGCTTGCTAGTGCATGGTGGGTGATGAAACACTTCCATAACAATTTGCTCTAAAAGGAGCTTTATTCACAGATCTCACCTCCTGAGGGATGAAGAGAAAATATCCAGAAGAAGCACATTGTTTCTTTGCATGTTTTCTCCCATGAGGGTTGATTTCTAGAAGTGATTATTGAAGCAACACACCCCTTGCCCGGGNGGGGGTGGGGGGGTGGGCGGAGCAAATAATGAGAGAGTTCATTGTGTTTGAACTCTCATTCCCAGCTTTGGTCCACAGGACTCTTACATCCTACCATGCCTCACCTAATCTAAATCAATTTTTCCTCTCTTTCCCTGCTTCTGTTATAGTGTCTAGATGTCCCCACAAGCCCTTATGAGGTCATAGTTTTTTTGTTGTTGTTGTTGTTGTTTGTTTGTTTGCTTGCTTTTTCCTGAGGTGGCTATGTCTAGAGTGTGTGACTGATTTGTATTGCAGTGCTGGGATTAAGTGTGTGTGATTGCTGGATTGGTCTACTGATGGGATTAGCACCACCCTAACCCCAGCAGAATAGATACAACATGAGGGTCACAAAGAGACTCATCTTGCTCTCTCATTGCATTTGCTGTCTTCTGCTGCCTTGACAGGGTCATGCCTCACCCTGCCTTGGAGCCAGTGATTATGGACTGAAATCTCTGCAAACTGTGAGCTAAATAAACCTTTTCCCATTTAACTTTGGTGTTCAGTATTCTGTCTCAACAATAAGAGAAAATTAGCTAAGACACCCCTCATTCCTTCTTTTTTGCATTCTTTTCTAGACTATTCTCAATATATCATTTTTTCCAATGTTACTCTCCTCTTACTTTAATCTTATTATTTTTCTAAGGCCTTTGAAATCTTTCTGAGACATATTTCATATCTATGGTATTCCACAAATTTGATGCAAAGTTGTGAGGTAAATCTCCTGCTCATGCTGGGACAGCTCACAGTTCACCAAGAGATAAACAGATACCAGACAGGACCTGACACATGTGATTACGTAAATGCAGATGTGACGAGCCCTCTTGGGTCATCTATAGGGCGACACAACAAAGTTTGTTGGAGGAATTGCAATGGGTTAAGTTACTAAGGAGTCCCTTTTTATTCCTTCATCAAACACTTTTACAAGTGCCTACTATAGTCCCTCCATCAAACAAGGCTCTAAGGTTGCAGAGGTGAAGAGGACAGCAGTTACCCACATGCTAATGCAGTTTATATCTTCACAACAAAGACAGACATTCAATATCAAGACACTGGCAGAAAACTGGGAAATATGTTGGAGAGAAGTGTGGGGCTCCGTGGTGCCATTTACCAAAAGTGTGATCTGCAGCACCCGGAAAGGGGCTCAGGAGCGGGTGGCAACATCGGAAGTGGGCAGGACCATGAATCCATAGATTTATTTTTATTTTATTTTTTCTGTATTTTAGGGAAGAGTCTAAGGGTGGTCAGGGTTTCACTATTAGATCAGACTTGTAGTGATTCTCCTGTTTACAGCTTCCAAAGTGCTGAGATTACAGGAGCACACCACCACGCCCCAGTCTCAATTGCCATCTCAGTGCATCCAGGGGTGGGGCCGGCTCGGTAAGCTTGGGGATCAAATCCCCAGCCCCTGAGCCTGCTTGCAGGTGCTTTAATCCACTAAGATATTTGGTTGGCCCGATTTATTTTTTAACCTACCTAGAACTCAAAAATATTTTGAATGTGTTGCTCTCATTCACTTTATTGCTCCTATACTACAAGTTTATAGATACAAGAAAAACATAGTATTGTTTTAGGACAGGGGTAGAGAATTGAACTAATTGTAAGTAAAATACAGAATAAACTTGCCTGTAAAGCTCAAGGAAAATACCTGGCAACTAACAATTTTTTTTAAAATTTTAATTTATTAAGAAACAAATAGCAATGAGACAGTTTCAAAACTGATTAATAGGACAGTTTCAAGAATTAATGCACTGTACATGATTACCTTCTTAGTGATTATCCATAATACAAGATGCAGACAGGATATCCTGTCTAAACACTATTGGTACAAATCTTTCTTCTCATCAAATTAAGCGACAGTAACTATATATCTGTCCTAACTGTTCTGTTTATACAGATACAAAATGGTCCTTCCTTCGTATCCCCCCCTTTTTTTTTTTGCTTACTTCTGTCAGAGATGGGTATTCCATTGGCATCTAAACACTATAGGTGCACAATTTCAACAAAACAATTCAACGCAATCCAATAGTCCGCAATAGTAGTGGGTCATCCGCAGAAGTTGTTGACTTGAGCCTTTCACAGCTCAGCATATTAATATGGCTTTATTTTATATACCTTGTTTTTATACTTTTCTGCTGGATGGCTAATACTAAGATAAAGCAAGATCTATATAACAAGAAATATAACTTTTGTATCTGATAAGGTCAGTCAAATACCCTCACAATTTATCCTGTTATCCTGTACCACCGTTTGCAGATTCTTTGTCAGTGTCAGCCATGTGGATGAGTCACAGCCATTGCTTGACAATTTGCTCCCTGTGAAATCCTGAGAGAATGTTTTCTCTCCCTGTGACTCTCCCTAGGCACACTCTATGACATCAATCACATTGCTCTGTGGCCCCATAATCTCCTTGATCAGAAAACTTGGGACACAACTGAGTTACATGATGTTACAGTGTAGGTTCTTCTATGTCCTGAGTCTTTATTGACCTTGAAAGGCGAGGGTCAAAATGTTGACTGTCCTTGCAGCACTTTTATTTCTTTAATTTTTGGTCAGCAAACTTAGGTTGCTAACCCTCCAGAAAGCTTATTATTACCTTACAACATATGCAGTTGGGTTTAACCTCACTATCTTTCTGATTATCTAACATTTTAGGCATCACATGGAACAGGTATTTTCCATCAAGTATTGATATGTTAAACTTTAAGTCCCTACAGAACATG
>NDGN011552836.1:15419-28205 GCA_002564285.1 Tympanoctomys barrerae | reverse complement strand
CAAGAGAGGGAAAGGAGAAGAGCTAGGAAACATGAATAAGTCAAACCATACAGTTATATGTAGCAGAAATATTTTATTTTATATTTCTACGTATTTAGTACAGGGTCTACAGGACCTCATTACACAGATCAGACTAGTAGTGATCCTCCTGTTTTCAGCCCCTCAAGCACTGGGATTACAGGTGCTCTGCACCACGCCAGTCACATCTCAGTGTGCCCCAGGCCGGGGCCGGCACAGCACCCTGGTTGCTGCACCTGCCTAATCAGGTACTTTAGTCTGCTAAGCTGTTCCTTAGAAAAAAATTAAATAGATTCTATAAAGTAAAAATGAGATAGTTTAAAGATCATTTAAAAAAATTTTATGTGAGCTCATCATTACACTTTAGGCACACATGCTGATCACATGAGTCGCACAGAATTTATATTTATGCCTGATATGGCCTTTTCCCCCATTTCTTTCCCCTCCTTTCCAATCCCCTTCCCCCACTTAGTCACAAAGCTGTTTTCATTTATCCTTTTCTGAGTTTTTCTTTCCCTACCTTCCTTTCTCTGTCCCTCCTCCCTGTTTACCTTTTTTTTTTTAACAGTTTATTTCTCTTTCACAATGCTTATTGTTCAGTTTGGTTCTTATTTAGAATTTCAGTTTCTCACACAAAAGATAATGCGATATTTACACCTATGTGTCCCATTTATTTCCCTTATGGTTTCAAGGTGCATCCATTTAGCTATACATGTCTCAGAGTCATCTTTCTTTGTAGCTAATATGTCATCATGTAAAAAAAGAAAGAAAGAAAAGAAAAAAACACATTTGTCATTTTATCAGCTGATGGGCACTTGGATTGCTTCCAAAACTTAGCTATTACAAACTGTGCCACTGTAAACATAGGTGTGCATATTTCTCTGTGGTCTGATGCTTTTAATTCTTCCAGGAAGATTCTCAGAAGGGAAATAGCTGCATCAAATGGGACGTCTAATCCTAGTTTTTTGAGCAATCTCTGCAATGATTTCCACAGTGGTTGCACCAGTGTACACTCCCAACAATGGTGGAGAAGAGTTCCTTTTTCTCCACAGCCCTGCCAGCATTTGTTATTAGCTGTTTGCTTGATAATAGGCCACTTTTCTAGAGTGAGAGAGAATCAGAATTGTTTTACTTTGGATTTCTTGAATGATCTGTGATGTTGAGTAAGGTTTCGTATATTTGTTTAGTATCTGTACTACTTCTGGGAAGTGTCTGTTCATCTCAGATGCCCATTTTTTGACAAGGTCTTTGCATTTGGAGGTTCTGACATTTTTCAATTCTGTATATGTTTTAGATATTAATCCTTTATCTGTAGAGAAAATAGCAAGAGTTTTTCCCACTCTGTGGAGTGTCTTTGGACTTTTTTGGTAATTTCTTTTGATGTGCAAAGCTTTTTCAATAAAAAGATATCTCACCTGTTGAATCTTGTTGATACTTCCTGTACAATCAAGTTTTTGTTCATAAAGCCATTGCCTATGCCTGTGTCCTCAAGAGTCCTATCCATTCTATATTCCAGAACATTTAATGTTCATGTTTTAATACTTAGGTCTTTGATCCATTTTGATTTTAGCTTAATGCATGTGCTACATTTGAGGCTAGTCTTATTTTTCAGTATTTGGAAGGCATTTTCCTATCACCAATTATTGAAGAGGCTATCTTTCTTTAAGTGAGTATGGTTGGCCCCTTTTTCAAAGATCGAGTGGCTGAATGCATTTGGTGTTGTTTCTGCATCTTCTAGTCTGTTCCATTGACCCTCAGATCTGTTTCTTGCCAGTCCATGCTGTTCTTATCACAGTAGCTCTATAGTATAATGTCAAGCCAGGAGTTGTGATGCCCCTTGCCTTGCCTTCATTGCCCAGAATTGCTTTTGCTATTCATTTATCTCTAGTGGTTCCAAATAAATTTTAAGAATTTTTTTTAGTTCTGTGAGATATGCTAATGATATTTTGATTGTAGTTGCACTAAATCTGAAAAGCAATTCTGGAAGTAGAGCCATTTTCACTATGCTGGCTCTTACTACTCAAGATCAAGGGATCTTTCCATTTTCTGATATTTCCTTTAACTTACTTTTTAGTGTACTGTAGTTTTCATGTATACATTGTTAGGTTGATTCCTCAGTATTTTACCTATATTTTGATACTCTTATGAAGGGGTTGTTTCTCTAATTTCTCTTTCAGTGATTTTGTTATTTGTATACAGAAATGTAATTGATTTTTGAGTGTTGACTTTGTATCCAGCTACACTACTGAATCTGGATATTAAATCTAGAAGTCTGGGGGAGTTTTTGGGATCTTCTATTTAGAGTACCACACTATCTGCAAATAATAAGTATTTATCATTATTTCTTTCCTTTATTTCTTTTATTCCTTTCTTATGTCTAATTGCTCTGGCCCATGTTTCCAAAACTATAATGAATGGAAGTGGTGATAATGGATGTCCCTGTCTTGTTCCTGATCTTAGGGTGAAAGCTTTCAATTTTGTCCATATATTATGCTGTTGACTCTTGTTTTGTCCTTGATGACTTTTATCTGATTGAAAGAAAGGCCATCTGTCCAATTTTCTACAGGGCTTTTCATTATGAATGGGTGTCACATTTTGTTGAATGCTTTTTCTGTGTCTTTTGAGGTGATGTGATTTTTGTTCTTGATGGTGTTTTTATGGTGTATTATATTTATTGATTTATATATAATGAACCATCCCTGCATTCCTGAGATGAATCCCTACTTGGTTAGAGTATATGATCTTCTTGATGATTTGCTTATTGTTTTTGCCAGTATTTGGGGGGGATTTCTGCATCTATGTTCATTAGAGAGATTTGCAGTTCTCTTTTTTGGTTGGATCCTTGTCTGATTTTGGCATCAGGGTAATAATTTCTTCCAGTAATGAGTTTGGCATTTTTGCTTCATTTTCAATTTCATTGAAGTTTGAATAATGATGGCATAAAGTCTTCTCTAAATTTCTTGTAGAAAGCAGCTGTGTATCCATCAGGACCTGGGCTTTTCTTTGTTGATAGGTTTTCGATTACAGTTTCAATTTCATTGACTGAGTTGGGGTTATTTAGAATTTTATATCTTCTTGATTCAGCTTTGGTAAGTCATATGTGTCTAGGAGTCTATCCATTTAATTTGTGCTTTCAATTTTATTAAAGGTTCTTAAAGTAGGTATTAATGATCTTGTGGATTTCCAAATGATCTATTGCTATTTTACCCTTTGCATTCTTAATTGCATGAATGTGAGTCTTTTCCTCATTTTTCTGGATAAGGTTATCTAAGGGCTTATCAATTTTATATATTCTTTCAAAACACCAACTCTTCTTCTTCTTTTCTTTCAATGTATTTTGTACAGGGTCTCACTATACAGCTACCTCCCCAGCCCATAAGTAGGTTGTTTCTATATGTTTATGGAACTTCTGTGTATCCTTTTGCTGTTGATTTCCGATTTCATTGCACTATGGTCAGATTATATGTATGGGATAATTACCATTCCTTTGCACATATTTAAGCATGTTCTTTGCAGTAGTATGTAGTCAGTTTTGAATTATGTCCCACGTGCAGCTAAGAAGGATGTGTATTCTGATACTGTGTGGTAGAACCTTTGTAGACCCCTACTAAATCCATTTGTTCAGAGGTTTGATTTAGTTCTGCTCCTTCTGTGTTGACTTTCTGTCTAATTGATCTATTTGTGACAGTGGGACATTAATACCAACCATTACAATGATATTAGTGTCTATTTGATTTTTTGTCATCATTAATTTGTTATATATAGTTGGGTGCTTCTGTAATCAGTGAATATATATTTATGATTGTTATCTCTTCTTCTTGGAGTTTTCCCTTAATGGGAATGTACTGCCCTTCTTTATCTTTTTCGATCAGTCTTGGCTTGTAATTCACATTATCTGCAAGTAGAATTGCTACCCCTGCTTTTTTCCAGGTTTCTGTTGCATGAAATATTGTTTTCCATCCTTTGACTTTGAGTCTATGAATTTCTCATTGAGTTAAATGTTTTCCTTGTATGCAGCATATTGTTGTGTCTTGCTTCCTGATCCATTCTACCAGGCTATTCCTTTTGATTGGTGAATTGAGGCCACTTACATGGATGGTTATAACTGCTATGTATTGGCTTATCCTTGTCATATTATTTTCTCCTATTGGTTCCTTTCTCCTCTGTTTAGTGGCTCGCCTTGCTTGGTGGCTTCTTTCTATTGGTGTTCTTCGATTTGTGCACATTGTTATGTCTCTCTAGAATATCTTTCAGAACACATTGTAGAGCTAATTTGACAGTCAATAATTTCTTCAGTTTTTGTCTGTCATGGAAGTATCTCATTTTTTCATTTATTTTGAAAGAGATTTTTTCAGGGTACATCAGTCTGAGTAGGAAGTTCTTTTCTTTCAGGACTTGGAATATTTCATCTCTTTTCGTGCCTTGGTGATTATTTCTGTTGATTTCCTCTGTAGTATTACACAGCTGTTTTTGAATTTATGCTGTCATTTCAGAAATTTCAAATGGGTGACCTTCCTTTCCTTCTGCCTCATTGTGCCTCAGCTTTTTCTATGAAGGATGAATGTCAGGATAGGTTTTCCTTTTGCATGTTGTCATTTTCAATTTTTTCCCTTGTAGATACCTATAAATTTCTTGTGGTAAGTTGTTTTATCACTAGTATCCATGGCATCCTGGGAGAAATGTCTGTTTTTCAGAGATGTCTTCTATGTGTAAGAGGTTCTTGGTTTTTGTGTCTGTCTCGAGACCCTACCTTCTCAGTTTATTAATGAGATGTTGCTATCTATTTCCTCATCATCTAGTCCTTTGGTAATGGCTGCCGCTGTCTTGCAGAGCTCTCCAGGTTGCCGTGGCTCCTTCAGGTAGGGAGAGCTTGAGGTTGCTCCCAGGTCTGCATGCAATTGGCTCCTTACAGACCTTGCACAGCTTCCTCTGTTCCACACAGCTGACTCCTCTTACACACTGACTGTTGGGCCGGAAGGCTGTCCTTGTCCTGCTGCAGGTCAAGGCTGCTTGTGTGCTTATGCCACTGGGGTTAAGGCTACTCTGCTCATCTCAGACAAGAGAGGTGATTCCTTTGTATTTAGGGTAAGATTGGCTCTTGGTGACCACCAGAACGAAGTCTAGGTGGTCCCAGCTCCTACTTCTTAGTAGAACTCTGCCCCACCTGCTGGCACTACACTGTGGCTGGTTCACTCTTCCCTCATTTCACTCTGGGATGATGGCAGTGAAGCAGCCTGGGATTGCCCTGCTGCCAGAGTTCATCCAGATCCCTTTGAAATAAAATGGTGGCCCCCACCAACCACTTCTGTGTGTCTGTGTGCCAGGACACAGCCCTAGCTCACCTCAGTCACCACCGCCTGGCTTGAATCCTCATTTCTGCTTCAAACTTCCCAAGCCACTAGTCCCACCTACAATATGTACTGCACTGGGCTTGCTGTCCTGCCTGCCACTAAACATACTCTAAAACATAACTTCTAAAAATAAAAGTGAGTAACTGAAATTGAGAAAATGGACAGATCTGACAGGTTAGACATGTTAGAAAACATGCAATGTAGCAGCAACTAAAAGTAACAAGAATATGAAGCAAAGGCTAAGGGAAGTTAATATGAATAAATTCCATATGGAATGTAGAGAGGAGGAACAGAGATAGTTACAGCTGAGAATTTGTATACTTAGCTATATTCCCCCCCGAATAAGATGTGCTTATAATATAAACCCTACCCCAAAATAGGCCCCACTTAGGGTTGTCAGCCTGATGGATGCAATCAGGACAGCCATTGAAACACCTGTTGGTGTTTCAATTAATTGGAATTATAAAATAATTTGAATTATAAAATAATTTGAATTATAAAATAATTTCAGTATGTAAACAAATAATATCACTGACAATACTTAAAGTGTTAATATAAATTATAAGTATTTGTAAATAGCCAAGTGGGTGATTTTGGATGAAGGTCAGTGCCCACATAAACAGATGACAAGACTTACTGCCAGATGATGAGAGTACAGACAGAACATATGAATTACCTGTGCACTTGACTGCAGATGGACTTGGATTTTGTGTTTTGTAACAGACATACTTCAAATGTGCTTGCAAGAAATAAAGAAATGTTTTCTGAATTTTGGTATCTGAAAATTTTCCTCCATTTTGTGTGAACCTTAATTCTTAACTGTCATCATCTTTTGTTGTCACCCAATCTCATAAGCCTTTAGTTAACACGATTTGATGGAAACATTGTTACGCTTAGCCGGCAGAAGATTGGGACTTGGGTGAAGGATTTAAGGGATAAAGTCGCTGGCAGCTGTGTTGCTGATGGACTTCAAGCAGGCTCAAGGGACAGGAAGTGCTCCTGTAAGGAGAGCTCTGTTGCTAGGCCAGAGGCTCTACATGAAGTTGCAAGAAATTGATCCTGATATTTGGGGTTTGGAGGGCTAGTACAGTGCTCCAGAAGAATATGACTTGGATATATTTGGAAAAAATGTAGATTGTTGTACATGAATATAGATGGCTGCACAAGAAAAAATGAAACGTTTCCTGAAAATAAGCCTAATTGCATCTTTAGAGCAAAAATCAATATTGTATAAAACCTGCTCTTATTTTGGAGTAAATACAGTATCAGAGATTTATGAAAGATTCAGTAAACTGGGGCTGGGGATATACCTCACAGGCACAAGCACCTTGCTGGCAAACGCTAGTCCTGAGTTTGATTCTTATTACCAAGAAGAAAAGATTCAGAGGACTAACACGCACTCATCAAAATAAAGAAAAAACTTGTTTACACTTAGAGAAGCCATAAACTGCTTAACACTAAAGACAAAGAAATATTAAAAAGTCAGAAAGACAAAACAAATTCCTCTGTCTGCAAAGGAGTAGCAGCTGACTTTTCAGCAGGACCTGTGGAAGTAAGTACTGTGCACTAAACCTTTTAAACAAACTTAAGGGTTGCAATAGGACCCAAAGGAAAGTGGCGGGTGCTGGGCCGTCAGTGTTGTAGGAAGGACTGGTGAAACAAGACGTTAATGCATGTATAGATATGTCTAGCTACCTCTTTATGGAACAGAATTTTAGCAATACTGAATTGAGAAAAATTAAGATAACAACTGTGGCATATAAATCCTGAAGAGGAAACACTTTAACGTTTGATACTTTTAATATTAGCCATACACAAAAGGCCAAGAAAAACCACAAAATAAGAGAAAAGAAAAGCATATACATTGGTATATGCAAATAATTTGACTCAGTGATGCATTTAAAAGACAAATATAGATTAGATTAGAAAAAATTCAAAATCTATATGCAAATTATAAGACGCATGTCTAAAAATTGATGATGCAGAAATGTTTAAAGTAAAAGTTTGTTTCTCAATATATAAAGCGGGCCAGTCAGATAGCTCAGTGGATTAAAGTGCCTGCTTAGGCAGATGCAGGGGCCCCGGGGTTCAATCCCTGGGCCTGCCCTACTGGCTCCACTCCCAGGGTGTTGCCGTCTCAGTGCACCATGGGGGGAGGGTCAGAACAGCAGGCTCAGGGATCAACCTCCAGGCCCCTGCGTCTGCCTAAGCAGGCACTTTAATCTGCTGAGCTATTTGGCTGGCCCTGAACAGTTTAAGTGATAGTTCAAGTAAAAAAATAGATTTTAGCTATGAAATATGTTTGACCCAATGGTCATATGTGGAATATGGGATATTTTCAACAACTGCAGAGAATTTTAAATACCCATTTGTTAGCATTCATGTGAAACTTTTAAAGTACTGACTATATAACAATTTCAGTAATTTTTAAAAATTAATGGAAGCTATACCACATTCTTGGACCCTACACCCAGTATGTCGAAAAAGAACAAAACACAGAGACATAGATACCCAGAGAGCACAAGTCCCATAAGACAGAGGCAGAGACTGCAATCATGAGTCTAAGGCCAAGGAGTGCCAGGGATTATCAGCAAGTACCGGAAGCTGGGAGAGAAGCGTGGAGCAAGCTCCCCCTTAGAGCTGTTAGAACTACCCTGTTGTAGCAGCCCAAGGGAAAATGTATATAATTAATAATATATTTAATATTATATAATTAATATATAATTAATTTATATAATTAATATATTTAGAATTAAATGTAACTCTAAATGATTCTGAAGTGAAAGAAAATAATTGAAGTTTTAAAAATCCTGAACCAAATGCTAATGAACGTATAACATCTGAATGAAGAGATGGAAATAAAACAATAAGTATAAACAATATAAATATTTATAGTCTTGTTTATAGATCAGAGAGGAAAAGATGGCAAATGCAAGGGCCTGAGTTCAATCCCAGTTCCGCAAAAAAAAGAAAAAAATATATATACACACACACACACACATATATATATATATATATATATATATATATAGTGTTGAATATTTGGGTGTTTTTTGAATTTGTTTGTTCTGTATTTTAGGGAAGGGTCTACAGGGTGTTGTTCAGGGTCTCACTACTAAATCAGACTCGTAGTGATCCGCCTGTTTACAGCCTCCCAAGAGCTGGGATTACAGGCCAGTGCCACCACGCAGAGTCTCAATCACCATCTCAGCATGCCCCAGGGGCGGGGCCAGCACTGCAGGCCTGGGGATCGAACCCCTGGCCCCTGCGCCTGCTTGCAGGCACTTTGCTGAGCTATTTGGCTGGCCCAGTCTTGAATATTTGGAAAAGCAAGGCTCAGAATAAGTAGAATATTCCACTTACCTAAAAGTTAGAAATAATTGAAGTTTTTAAACTGTGGTTTAAAGATATAAATATTTAGGAAAATGTTCCAGATGGTGATTTCCTCTGAGCTGGGAGGGACTCACATGCAGCTGGAGAATGAAAGAAGGAAAACCTGGAGGATGCTATGAGGTAGACAAGGAGGAAGAAGGGAGCTTTTAAGATATTTTATACTTAACGATTTCATCTTCTGTAGACCTTCTGAAGTCGTTCTTTTGTAGTGTGCCTAGTCATACCTTCTGCCTTTTCTCTGTTTTTCAAAACAAGGTTGTTGCTGACATGGAGCTGCAGGTGCACAAGCTGAGGGAGGAGCTGATCAGCGTGAACTCCCAGAGGAAACAGCAGCTGGTGGAGCTGGGTCTCCTGCGGGAAGAAGAGAAGCAAAGGGCTGCCAGGGACCATGAGGCTGCTGTGAACAAGCTGAAGGCTGAGTCAGAAAAGATGAAAATGGAGCTCAAAAAGACACACGCTGCTGAAGCAGAGATGACTCTGGAGAAGGTGAGGTAGCTCATTGGAATTCGTAGCGCAATTACAATTTATGTTTAAAATCTGCTCCCATCACTGTTAATCTCTAGAAGGTAGTGGACATGAAATTGTTCTTTACATTTATAAACTAAGTAAACAATTAGCCAGATGTGGAGGCTCAAGCCTGTATTTCCAGCACTTGGGAGGCAGAGGCAGTAAGATCTGTGTGAGTTTGAGACCAGCCTTGACTACATAGTGAACTCAAGGCCAGCCTGAGCTGCACAGTGAGACCCTGTCTCAAAAAGACAAGGAAGGAAGGAAGGAAGGAAGGAAGAAAGAAAGAATGAATGAAAGAAAGAAAGAAAGAAAGGGAATAAAAGAAAGAAAACAAAAAACAGCAATTTACTATCTTTCTTTGGATCTAAGCAACTCTAAAATAATTAGGAAATTTCTAACTTTTTGAACTATATGGAAGGGAATCTATGAAATTTTACATTACATAATACAATATACATTGTGATAAAACAGTATTATATTAAGTACAATTTCTTGAGCTATAGCTCTAAATTTTCCTAGGTTAAAACTAAGTTTCAGATCTTCCCTTGTTGTCTAATAATAATTTCTAGATTTTATAATTTTTATGACAATGTAACATATATAATGACTTATTTTTCCAGGTTGATATTTTAGCAGAAATAAGAATGTTAGCTTAGACTTACATTCAAGGTATAATCTCAAATATTTTTTCTTTTGGTATTCAAAAAATATCTAAATATTCTAATTAGGCATTAAATGTGAATTGCCCTTAGTCATGATAGCTGTAGCTTGCTCCTTGAGCACCGTAATGGGGACAAGGCACTTGGCAAGAATAATCTAAGAATCATTATCTGCAGATAATGTTGAGCCCGCGTACAGCACACACCACCATCCTAGATTTATTCTCCTGACTTTACACAGCCTGAGGTCCTGAGGTATTCCCTGAACAGCACTTTAATTGATCTGAAAGTAAAATTCTAGCAGACTTTGCCCTCGGCAGCATGTCCCTGAACCCAGAAATATTTAGGATAGGGGCTCTGCGTGGACCATGGGAAGGGCTTTGCTTGCACGCTGTTCATAGATTCAGCGGGCTTTCAGTAGAAGAGCGATGAAATCTGACTCTTATTTGAACACATTCTCTGCAGCTGCGTGTGTAGAATACACCAAGTTGAGGACAGAGAAGGACAGAGAGCAGATAAGAGACCGTTGCGGTAACTCAGACTGAAGGTGATAGAGGCGTGGGCCTGGAGAATGGAGGCGATTAGGATATGTTCTGAGTGTACAGCTGACCAGACTGATTGTTATTTTAAATGTGGACATGAAAGGCTGGGGACAGTTAGGGTGACGCCAGAGTTGGTTGCCCAAGCCAAATGTAGTTCCTCTTTGCTGAAAAGAATGCAAAGACAAGAGTGGGGCAATTCAGGACATTCTCAGGCAGAGTATCTTTACTAGACGAGGATGTTAGCATTCCATCAAAGTAGTAAGAAGTAATGATATTGATGCTAAAATATAGTTTCTAGAATTAGGGAACTTTGCTTATATGAAATAGCCATAGACCTTTGCTGATGGCAGATAAACAAGACTGATGAGAAGAACAGCACTGTCGTTTGTCTTCCGTGGTGTCTTACCCAGCCCCCATCTTGGCTTCAAGTGCTTTGCTGACTGCTCAAGGTATTTCCGAGTAAAGTTTTGTAAGTAGCACAGAATGCAGTGCATCTTGCTTTAAGAAAAATAGACACACCAAAACCAGACTTATAAAACATCTAACTTAGCGCTTCACTTCCTTATATCATATAATTATATTTCAAATGTTTATTTTTACTTTAAAACATATCTTTCAAGTTGTTTCTATGTGTTATTAATTTTTAGATAACAGATCATTTTTCAAAAATCACTGCTAATTCATTTGCCAAACATTCCTGCAAGATTTACTATATCCCAAAAATACATCATCCCAGGCACTGTGGGGAAACAAAGAAAAAAAGAAAAAGGTATGGTGATCACTGACCTCAAAAAGGTTGTGAAATAATAGTGACCACAAGATTAAAATGCACAAACACATTTGAGATAGTGCAAGGCAAAATGTGAACTAGGGGGAAGTAATTTTCTGCTGAAGAAATCATGGCAAATTAACTGGAAGAGATGTCATTTGCACTACACCTAACTAATGTGTAGGATTTTTTTTTTAAATGTATTTAACAGGGTGTATAGGGCCTCACTATACAGATGGGACTTGTAGTGATCCTCGTGTTTTCAGCCTCCCAATCATTGGAGTTACAGGTGTGCACCACCACGCTCAGTCTCAATCGCTGTCTCAGTGAGCCCCATGGGCAGGGCCGGCATGGCACTCTGGGAATCAAACCCCGGCTGGACCTAACGTATAGGATTTTGACTAACAGATATGGAAGATGACATTCCAAGTCAAAGGAAAAATAAAAACCTAGGGCTCCTAAATCATCTGCTGATAGATTAATCAAGGTGAAGAGGTAGTGATAACACTCGGAGATAGCAGTCCCTGGAAGTCCCCAAAGCTGTGCTAAGCACTGCAGCCTCATGGGGCAAAGGACTTAGGAGCTGCTGAACGTTTCTCTGAAATGGAGTATCAAGATTCAGATTACTATTGGGAAAATGATTCTGTCAGCTTTGGCAAGACACTGTAGCAGAAGGATAGTCCCAGTGAGAGGCCGTGGAGGACATCGAGGAGGTGCATTGCAGTAGAGGGGGACCCTGGTGGCAAGAAGACAGGCAAGGTGTGCTTGAGAATCATTGCAGATGTAGCCTTGATTAAAACTGATAGGTATGAATTCGACCTCTAATCGGATGGAATCAGTGAAATTTCTGATGTAGGGAGAGTAAGGTGATGGATTCCTTTAGGACCATGTTGAGCCGCAGGTACCACTGTGACATTCACTATTGAGGAATGTTTCTGGATGTCCTAAGACAAGAGTGGGAAAATAACTGTAGGAACCACCCACAGAGGACACTGCCTGAGACCCTGAGGGTGAGTGAGGCTAACGAACCAAAGAAGGGAGAACAAAGAGAAAAAACAGGAGGAAAGATCGAAGGCAGGCAAAAGAAAGAAGGTAGAGACGGGAGAGAAGAGGAATGTTCAGGAAGAAATGACTTAAGGAAACAGCTTCATTGGAGAGCTTGGGAAGGAAGCAGTCAAAGAATAGTCATTAAGGTAAAAGAAATACGAGAATAGTGTTTCCATGGAAATAGAGGAAAGAATGTTCAGAAAGAAAGATTGCCCAAAATATAACAGAAAATCAGGGAGGGTAAGCATTCAGGAGAGATCATTGTGTTTGGGACTGAGAAGGCGCTGATGATTTTGGACAGGATATTGAAAAGGGTAGCGTGGCAGAAGCACTGTTGCAGAAGAGGAGTAAGCGGGGGCGGTGAGCAACCTCCACATTCGGGAAATCTGGTGGTAAGACTGGAATTTACGCTGAAGAGCCCCAGGAGTTCGGGAGATTTTCTTTTCTTTTCTTTTCTTTTCTTTTCTTTTCTTTTCTTTTCTTTTCTTTTCTTTTCT
>NDGN011552836.1:3803-15369 GCA_002564285.1 Tympanoctomys barrerae | reverse complement strand
CTTTTCTTTTCTTTTCTTTTCTTTTCTTTTCTTTTCTTTTCTCTTTCTTTCTTTCTTTCTTTCCTTCCTTCCTTCCTTCTTTTTTTAAATGTATTTTTAGTACAGGTCTACAGGGTCTCATTACACACATTGGGCTGGTAGTGATCCTCCTGTTTTCAGCCTCCCTCGCAATGGGATTACAGGTGTGTTCCACCACGCCCAGTCTCAGCAGACCCCAGGGCTGGGGTCTGCATGGCACGCCAGGGATCAAACCCGAATCCCTGTACCGGCCTAAGCAGGTGCTTTAGTCCGCTGGGCTATCTGGCTGGCCCTGAGAGTTTATTTTGTCTTAAGTATTTTAAAGTATGAGAAGGGGGTACTATGGGAAAGGAACAGCTTACTGAGGTGGAGAATAGTAGATAACTGGTGGCAATCTGACCAGTGACAGTCAGAGAAATCCCTAGCACAGGCCCGCCACAGAGGCCTGAGAGTTCAGTCTGCTGCTGGAGTGTACCAAGCTCTCCCTTGCTACCATATATCTGCTGTCGTCTGTACAAAACCGTCTTCCACATGGTTTTCCCAAGGCCCGCTCCCTTCACTTCACTCTGTACTCCTCGGTGTCCTTCCCTTTGCCAGGCCTCCTCATTACCTAGTCTGGCTTACTTATCCCATTGTCTTTATTGCTTCTGTATCTGTAGTCGTCCTCCCACTCATGTTCTCCTGTTTATTCCGCATCTTCCCACTAAGGAGAAGGTAAGCTCCACAAACAAGACCTTGCGTAAAGAAGCACAGTAATCTTAGGTGAGGAGTTTCAGAAAGAGTGAAGCAGCTCAGCCGCTCAGGGGGCAGATGGGTGTGAGCTGCTCCTGAAAAGACACAGAGAGGAGGGGGTCTGCTCAGGGAGAATCAGTGACGCGCTGTGCAGACCGAGGAGCGAGCTGGGCAGGACAGGCCTGGAAGAACGGGGTGTTTCTGAAGTAGCTGAGAATAAAGTGATGCAAGAAGGCAGAAATGAGCATTGTAACTATTGCTGACACAGAGAAGGTACCAAGGAGGTTGTCAGCCAGAAGGGGGGACTTGTGAGCTAAGAGGGATACACTGGGGAATGGCAGGGAGCAGCAGATATGTTGGGTGTAGTGGGGGATGTTTGATTATTTTTGAGTTGGTGGAATTTGGCAACCCCATAATCCATATGGTGCATTGGCAGTGCTGGTTCTTGATAGGAAAATTGTGTTTCCAGTTGATAAATATTTTCACTGAACTAGTAGAAGTTTAACATTCCTAAATGCAAGGACCTGGACTGAGTCAAAAATATTTGACTTGAGAAATCAGTTACTAAAATTTCAGGATCATGATACCTCACACAAAGTGGGCATTTGCTAAACACTGAGTGAGTGAACCAAAGAACCTGCTGAGAAATTCAGCAGGAGACTCTGCATGGAAATGTGTATGGTTGCTGATTTAACCAAATAGGATTTGAACTCACTAGAAATACATTGCGTAGGCAGGCTGCATCTTTGTATTCAAATGTTTATTATGTTATTTCTGCCATATTAATAAGTTAAGCATAAGTCATAAGTTTTTCAGATAGAGCTCCGATTTTTCTATACAAATTAATAAACATTGAGTTCATATATATATGTATATGTATGTGTATATGTATGAAAGTTTGAGTTAACTCTAATAATAAATGGTAAGCTAGCTGCTAATCTATTGTGTCATTGTACAAGTTTGATTTTTCTCACTGTCTCTTATAAAGAGCTTAATGTCTTATCACATTTAAATATATCTGAAAGTTAAAATATTTGCTGGCAATTCAAAATCCAGTCAGATTTGTTGGGTTTAGAAATTAATTTTCTATCTTTGAGTATAAAATTGAGGTTCAAAGAGAAGAGGGCAGCACCACCAGAATAATAATATAAATGCAGCATCCATGTGGGCCTGGCTTATTTCAGTAGCACTTATAATGTTAACGTTATGAAAAAATTCCCAGGTCCAGATCCAACCTGCGTTTCTGTCAGCAGCGACTTGGATCTAGATAATGTCTTCGATGGCCTTGAGTTAAGAAAAACATGACATAACCCCCACAAGGTCAAGGACTCCAAGGGAGTAATGATTGGCATTTGCACGGTGAAAACTTTTTTTCCCCTTATGCTTTTAAAATCTTTTCAAACAGAACTGAAATCAAGTCCATAAAATATGAACCTTTGAAAAATTAAAGAACATTACTAAGTGATGATAGTAATTTTCAGAAGATTTATTAAAACCTTGACCTTGAAATTTTTATCATTGTTTCAGAAACTGTTCAGCTATTTTAAAAATAGTCTTTCTTTAAGTAAATGATATTTTAGAAGTTATGGAAAATAACTAAGTATATAAAACTCTTGTTACCATCACAGTCAGCCTATAACCCATAGCAATACTTTAACATATAGGAAATAGCTGTATCAACATAGCTGGTGCAGATCATACTACAGTAGTGGTTCTGGCTCTTGCTTTTTTAAAAATTATACTAAGAATATTGTAATATCATGTGAAATTCTTTGAGAATATAATTTTCATTTTTTCATGATACTCCATTTTATGAACTTAGCATAAATTATTATTTGATTCTTTCATTATTGGACATTTAGATTTTTAAGAAATTATTTAATATGAATATTTAGCATATTTATACATAAATTTTTATCAACATTTTCAATTATATTCATTAGATTATAAATCTCTCTAGAATTAGCAGATTAAATTACATTTCAGAATGTATGTGTGAATTTTATGTTTGCTCAATAGAGTATGTGTTGTACCTTCCCACTCTTAGTAGTATCAATAATTTTTCTTGATTTTTGAAATTGTTGTGAAAAACAGTTAATGTTTTTAATTTGAATTTTTGAGAATGAAAAACAGTTTTTGAGAGTTACTTGTTCATGTCCTTTGCCAGTTTATCTTCCTCAGGACCCTAATGTTTTTCTCATCAACTTACAAACAGTGCTTCTATATTTAGAATAAAACCCTTATCATCATTGTGACAAATGCATTTTATATTTAGCTTTTAATTATTTCATATGGAAAACATTTTATTTGGAGTTAGTCTAATCTCCCCAACCTTTCATTTTTAATTTTGCACTATAGTTGTTCTCTACTTTATATTTTGATATTTAAAAGCAAATCAATACATCAAACATTGTCTGCAGTGTTCTGTGTGTACTGCGTAAAAGCTCTTATGAATTTAACATAGCATTTATGAGCTTGAGTTCCTGGTCTGTAATTTTAAGTGATATCTGAAGGATTATACTGGAATTCTGCCAGCCTAAAGTCATTAAAAGACTTTGAGCAACAATTCTGCATCTTTTTCAAATTTAAGAAAAGCTCCATATGGCATAATTATTCAAAATTAAGGTCACAGAAACAAGTTAAACCTTTGAAATTTATAATTAAAGGATTAATATTAACTTATGAAGACATTGTCATTTAGGTTTAAGAAGGATTTCTAACCTCAATTCTGTTCTTTTTACTTTGATCTTTTCCTTGACTTTTTCCTTTGTTAAAAAATGGGCAGTGTTATATATTACACTTTAAATATTAAGATTTATAAAAATTGACAAATGACAGGTAGGATAATTTTTATTATGTTCCACAAATGATGATGAATTTAAAGTTACTAGTTTGCTGCGGCAATATAAGCTATAGCGTGATAATGTGGATGATAGTGACACCTCTAAACCTAACAAAAACTTGCAAAAGGAAAATATATACAAATGCCTACTTGGAAAGCATAGGATGTGTACAAACTTTGTAAATTTAGAACCTCAAGGGCTGGGGAGATAGGTCCAGTGCAGGGACCCAGGTTTGATTCCTGAAACCTCATGCCATGCTGGCCCTAGAACCCCAGGTGCCTCAAGCTGGCCTTGAAACTAGGTATGGTGGCCCATGTGTGCAATCCCAGTGCTGGGGAGGCTGAGACAGGAAGGTCACTGCTGTGCAGCGATACCTTGTATCAAATAAATATTTTTTTTTTAAAAAAAAGAACTTCACTGTCTCTTTGAATAACCTGAACAGAAAGGAATGGCAGAAGGGATTATATCTTGTCTTATCCAGCAGCCAGTGCCTTTTCTGCCACTTCAACAAAATAACAAGTCAAACTAACTCAATAGTAGTATTTTTTTTTAAAAAAGAGGTATAGTAATATGTGTTTCTTTGAAATTTTCTTCTCTTATATTAATCTCCAGCTCACTCCTTCCTTGCCTGGTTATGATATAAGGTACGTGTTTCAGAGAGAGTCCACTAAATCATGATAGAAATCATGTCTGGAGTGTTTGTTTATTAAACAAAAAGAGGAAGGTATCTATCATCAGTCATGCTTCAATATCACATCAATACCTGAGTGTGGCTGCAGTGCTCAGGGCAGCGTGGGATCATGGGTGTGGATGGTGTAGGCCCCAGTGCTCAGGGCAGCGTGGACTCGAGGGTGTGGATGGTGTAGGCCCCGGTGCTCAGGGCAGCATGGACTCGAGGGCGTGGATGGTGTAGGCCCCGGTGCTCAGGGCAGTGTGGACTCGAGGGCGTGGATGGCGTAGGCCGCAGTGCTCAGGGCAGTGTGGACTCGAGGGCGTGGATGGCGTAGGCCGCAGTGCTCAGGGCAGGATGGGCTCATGGGTGTGGATGGTGTAGGCTGCTGCTCCTTGAGTGTGGGCTCATGGGTGTGGGTGGTGTAGGCCCCAGTGCTCAGGGCAGCGTGGACACGAGGGCATGGATGGTGTAGGCCCCAGTGCTCAGGGCATTGTGAACTCCTGCGCGTGGATGGTGTAGCTGCTGCTCCCTGAGAGGGGGCTCGTGGGCGTGGATGGTGTAGGTTGCCACTCCCTGAGTGTGAACTTGTGGGTGTGAGTTTCACTTCAAGGTCTAGTTTTCAAAGGCTAAGAAAAATGCTTACTTGGAGAAAAAGAAAAGACAGTATTTTTTGTGTTAAGGATACTTGAAGATAAATCTAAAATAATGAATCATTCATTGTTTATTTTTAAATCATTTATGTATTTATTTGGTACAGGGTCTTGCTATACAACTGGCAGTGGTCCTCCTGTCTCAGCCTCCCTGGTGCTGGGATTACAGGCATGTGCCACCACGCCCAGTTTCAGTGGCTGGACCAGCAGGCCCAGGGTCCACGGTGGGCATGGCATGCGGTACTGGGGGTTGAACTCAGGTCCTTGGCTTGCCAGGCAGGCACTTAGACCATGGAGCTGTCTCTTCAGCCCCTCATTTACTTAAAGTGAATTCTTACATCTTGTAAGAGTAGGAATCAAGATGTATCATGTACAGATACAAATCATTATGTACACCTAAATTATACCTGTGAACTTAAATTTTAAAGATCTTATGAAAGAAATCCTTCCTAGTTATTCTCTAGCCTAAATTCCTACTGTTCAAATAAAACTATCAAAAGTGAGAGTCCTGTCATTCACCCAAAGTTGTTGGTTTTGTCTTGTTGGATACTCTTGATGCATACTCTTAATTAGAACAAAACAAAACAGTTCTATCTAGAGTACTCGAAAATCTCTTAGATCATTGTAGCAAAAGATGTTGATTTAATTTGAGAAGTTATTGAAAATATAAGTTATTTTCTATCTTCAGAAGTTGATATTCAAACGGAGCGAGCTGGGAACAAGTAAAAAGAGCAGGTTTTGTGCCGTGTGTGTGTGTGTGTGTGTGTGTGTGTGTGTGCATTTTAAAGATCTTTGTTTCTGTATGACTATGTATTTAAGATCAGTGCTGATACACAGTGTGGTCAAATATGAATGATGTGAACGTTGAAGCAAAATCCATTCCAGTGAAAATTTATTAAAAATTATTGTAGGGTCCTGAATCAATTTAAAAAGTTTATGACAGTGTATATTAATGTCATTTGCCTTATTCACTGGATCTGTACCACGAAAGTTCTGCAGTGCACACAGAGTCAAAATGACCATGAATGGTTAACATTTTGAATTGATTCAGAACATTCAGACAGCCATGGAAAGACATCTACAGAAGACTTCCAGAGCTGCTTCCAAAAGCGGCCAGAAAAAATATGGGCTAAGCAGGGCCAGTGAGATAGCTCAGCAGACTGAGCGTCTGCTTAGGCAGCAACAGGACTGGGTTCAATCCCTGGCACTGGGTGCCATGCTAGCCCAGCCCACCCCAGGTACGCTGGGCCGACTCACTGAGTCATGGTGTGCAAATGTAATCCCAGTGCTGGGGAGCCTCCTAACAGGAGGGTCACTATGAGCTCGAGCTGTGCAGTGAGACACTGCACACACACACACACACACACACACACACACACACGGAAAATAGATGAAGATAAAAGGAGAATATACATATTTCATGAGTACCTTTATCATGATGAAATTGTTACAAATAGAAAAAGAAGTAATACTTGCTAAGGCTGCCTTAGGGTTTCGGTAGGTGGCCACTGGCAGGCACTGTGCACCCCACTGCGCTGGCAGGGCCCACTCTGGACCTGTTGCCTGAGTGCACGGCGTGCTGTCGCACTTCCCCAGCCACTTTCACGTGCACATGTCCCACCATGCCAAGTTGCACATCACTCCTGTCGTGAGGAGACATTTTACGTAAAGAATTCTTTTATTTTTTTCTTTTCTATCCTATTATGTACTGAATGTTACAGTGGCTAAAACATTATTTCAAATCTATGTTCTTTGTTTTTGATTGATTGGGTTTTTGTTTGTTTGTTTGTTTGTTTGCATAACCAGGGATTGAACTCAGGCCCTTATGCTTGCCAGGGAAGCACTTATTCTACTGAGCCATCTTCCCGGCCCCCAAATCTATATGCCATTGTGACAGTAAAACTAACGTCAGATTTAGATAACTAGATTTTAATTGTTCAACATTCCAAGCAGCTTTCCTGATACTTTTTCCACATCACAGGTCCATGTCACTTTATGAACTTACAACCAAAAATATTTCCTGTTTAGTAAGCCTCTGGAAAGTGGGGGTGAAGAGACCAAGTTCCATGTTCCACATGCCTGACCCCTCGCAAGGCAGGGACAGGCACAGAGGGCCTGGTGGGCCTGAGCGCGAGTGTTGAGTATCTAAGGTGCGCAGAAAGACAAGTAAGAGAACAGGTGTCGGCAACAGTCCTCAGGCACTGGCGACTCAATGTTTTCCATATTCAGGGCCTTTTTTGGGTGCAGCAGTGATGGGCATTTGGGATCCAGCAGTGAGCAAGACAGGTGGATCTGTCCCTTCAGAGGTAATCTTACAGGAAGACAGTGACATATATACGTATGTGCAACTTACATAGAGTTTTAAAAAGCATCTACTGAGATGCTATAAAAAGAGAAAGATTAAGGAAGACTCTGGAGTACCACAGTTGGGGCCACTTAAACAGTGTGGCCAGGGTTGGTTTAATCAAAATGTGGAAGAGTTGAGTAGGCCATAACAGCATTTGGAGGAAGAAATTGCTAAGAAGGGCATAGCCAGTTCAAGGCCCGAGAGTATATAGTGGGTAGAGCTGAGGCCCAGTGGGAAGCCGGGGTAATCATATAACACCTTCAAAGCCATTCTGAAAGCTTGGGCTTTCCCTCTGAATTATGGGAGAATATTGAGAGTATTACAGCACAGATACTCTGCTTGTATGAGAACTAAGGAGGGCCCTTTTGTAGTCCAGGTAAGAGAAGATGATGGTGGCTTAAATCTGCCGAGTGGTAGCAGGGAAAGCAGTCAGATTGTGGGTATATTTTAAAGTGAGAATCAACACAGCTTCCCAATGATATGAGGCAGAGAAAGTAAACATGGAGGAGCTCAGATTCAGGAAGAAAAATAGGGGATGAGATTATATGTGATTTTTCGGTGGTATTTTCCATACTTTCTAAATGTTCTGCATTGCCAACACTTCATACAGTATGCTGCAATGTGCAGAAGTCAGTATCTGGTCTTATGGTTATGCTGTCCCCTAAGCCTTAGGGTGACTTCTGCCTGCTTCCCCCCTGCTCCTGTGCCCGGGAGACCAGAGTTACAAAGAAAGCCGTGACTGCTCCCTCAGCCCTGGTGTTGTGCTAACCGACATCAGAAACCAGGCAGTGTTGATTGTGATGTCACTATTGCCTTCATCTCTTCCTGAGAGGCAAGAGTTTCTAAGACTCTCTTAGCCTCAGTCACCTTTATGTTGGACCAGGGAGGCATCGGTGACAAGTAGCAGCAATCTGCCTGTGCCGCAGCTGCACATGGAGCGCTCATCATAACTTCTAGCGTTTTAGTGGGGGTGAGAGGAGATGTGGTGTCTGCGGACTTTAGACTTCCCACCTTGCAAGGAGAGTAAGGCTCTGAGATGGACAGGGCTACAAGAAGAGAGCGATGAGGTCCCCACAAAAGAGAATGCTGACAGTTGGAGGCCCCTGAGGAACGCAGAACCATTTGGCCCCAAAGAGAGTAAGGTAAGGCTGACACTGTTGAGATACAGATCTCGCTTTAAAAAAAAATAAATAAATAAATCCCATTACAGAGGTGAATCAGACGCTAGTGATACAAAAACAGCTCCTCCCAAGCTGGGCAAAGTGGTGCATGTCTCCAGTCCAACACTAGGGGAGGCTGAAGCAGGGACATTGCAAGTTTCAATCCCTCCTGGGCATTTTAGCAAGACTTTGTCTCAAAATTTAAAAATATCTAAATAAAAGGGGCTAAAGATAAAGCTCACCTGTAGAACTGCCCTGGATTTGGTTCCCCAATACTGCCCCCAAACCTCCTCCTCTTAAGGAGATTCATTTTAATTGGGCCAGGAATGAGGGGACACACAAAACTGATTATCCTGAACTAAAAATCAAGGCCATGGAGCTGGAGAGATAGCTCAGCAGCATAAGCACCTGCCTGGCAACCACAAGGTCCCAAGTTCGATCCCTGGTACCGCAAAAAATAAAATAACGTAAAATCAAGGCCATCATGTAAATCTGTTAAACTACATGCCCAGGAAGTATCTGAAAGTCTGGGGGAATGGACAGAATTAGGAGAACTTCCTGACAGTCATAGATTCTCAGCTGATGGCATCCCTGCTCCCCTTGCTTGAAATTTGCAAAGTACCATTGGTGAAAACAAGTTGCTAAAGCTTCATAACTGGAGACACAGAACTGCACAATCTCATTTCTCCTCCATATCTTTCCTTATTAAAAACATGCATAATATAGAATTTACCATTTTAACTTGCTTTTGTACAGGTCAGTGGTGTTAGTTATGTTTAAATTCTTGTGCATCAACTGCCACTTTGCATTTCCAGAACTAGTTTCATCTTTAAAAACCCAAACTTAACCCAGGAAACAGTGTCCCCCATTATTCCCTCCCTCGGCCTCTCACAGCCACCACTCTATGTTATGCCTCTGTACCTTTGACTGTCGTCGGGTGCCTGATGTGGTGGAGTCATACATAACCTCCTGTGTGTGGTTTATTTTGTGTAGTATAACATTCCAGGTTCACAGATGGGGTAGCAGTATCCAGCCCTGCTTTGTAAGTTGCTGAGAAGTGTTTCACTGTATGACAGATCACATTTTGTGCGCCCATTTGTCTCTTGGTGGATATTTGGGTTCTACCTCTTAGCTATCATGAGTAATTAACACAGTGTTCAAATATCTATTCTTGCTTCCCCTCTCAGATCTTTTAGGTATTTGGGTAGAAGTGAACTTGGGGGATATGGTAATTTTGTTTCTAATTAATTGAAAGACCTGCCACATATTTTCCACAGTTGATACATCATCTCACCTTCCTGGTACCAGCGCCCAGGGATTCCACCTTTCCCACATCATTGCCGGTAGTTGTTTGTTTGTTTTTTATTTAGTGCAGAGTCTACAGAGTCTACAGGGTCTCATTACACGAATTGGACTTGTAGTGATTCTCCTGTTTTCAGCTTCCCAAGCACTGGAATTACAGGCACACACCACCATGCTCGTCTCTATTGATATCTCAGTGGGCCCTGGGGGCAGGCTGGGAATTGAACCGCCAACCCCTGTGTCTACCTAAGCAGGTACGTTAATCCACTCAGCTATCTGGCCAGCCCTGCTGGTACTTTCAAATGGCATCATAATAGAAGGGAGGAAGGGGCTTCTGTTTTCACTCTGGGTCTAAAAGACACAGTCTGTGCTGCACCCCTTTCCACAGCAGAGTGTGAGCGGTTTCCCTTACACCTTCACACATGTTAGCACTTCTGCCTGGAAGACCTGGCCACTCGATGGCCTCACCCAGAGGCAATATTTGTCCCTAGCTTTCTTCCCCCAGGGCCAGCTGCGGCTCTTTGCTGTAGTCTTATAACCCTTCATTCCTTCTGCTTTACAAATGTGCATCCGTCACACACAGGATATGTGTATAGTTCTGCAAAGTTTGACTGGCCAGCATCACTGTCAAGATAAAGAGTAGTTGTCACCCGAAATAGTCCTCCAGAGCCTCTGTGCTTTTCCTTCCTTGTACCCCAACCTAAGACTATGGATTTACCTTTTCAGGAGCAACACATAAGTGAATTATTTATTATGTGGTCTTTTGAGTCTGGCTTCTCCCCTGATCATGTGTGATTCACTCATGTTGTGTATAGCTGTAGTCCCTCCACTGTATTGCTTAGCAATATTCCATTATGCAGATGTACCCAAGTTTGCCCATTTTCCATCTGAGAAATATTTATTTAGGTTAAGCTTTCATATAAAGTTTCTAGGAAATTTTCTATAAATTTTAAATAAGTAGCCAAGAGTGGTATTGCTGAGCTGTAAGTTAAATTTTTAACTTTATTAGAAATGACCAGAACATTTTCCAAAGTGATTATTATCATTTTGTACTCCCACCAGCAGTGTATGAGAGTTCCAATTATGTTATATCCTCTCTAGCACTTGGTATTTTTTCAATTTGCAATATCATTTTGGTCATCCTCATAGGTATTTTTCATCACGTGTCTTTTCCTAATGACTAATAGTATAGAATACCTTTTCATGTTTGTTTCATCTGATTATCTTCCTTGGTGAAATATCTATTCAGATTTCTTTTTTATCTTATACTCAGTTGTGTATTATTTCTGAATTTTGAGAACTACTTATGTATTCTGAATACAACTTCTGTCTGAGATATATGACTTGCTAATACTTTCTCCCAGTGGACGATTTAACTTTTATTCTGTCAGAGAACAGATTCTTTCAAAGAGTGGAAGTCTCTAATTTGATGAAAAGCAACTTATCAGTTTGTTCTTTTATAGGTCACACTTTTGATGTCTAAGAGATCGTTGGCCTAACCTAAGATCACAATGATTTTCTCCTTTTTCCTTGCAGAAGTTTCATAGTTTCAGGTCTTGTACATTGATGTATGGTCCATTGTAAGTCTATCTTTGTGAATAGCACAAAGCATAGATTAAGATTCAACTGTTTCCGTACCATCTGTTGGAAACACTACCCTTTCTGCATTGAATTGCCTGTGCCATTTCATTGAAAATCAGCTGAGCACGTCCTGTGCCTAACTACTGGATTCGTATTTTGTTCATGATCTATGTGCCTGCCTTTTCCGGTACTGCAAGGTCTTAATGTCTGTTGCTTTTATTATTTTTTTTTTAATTTTTATGTGTGTGTGTGTGTGTGTG
>NDGN011552835.1:3709-49567 GCA_002564285.1 Tympanoctomys barrerae | reverse complement strand
TATCATGTCTGCATCTTGTACTATGAATATGTACTACAAAGACAACAATGTGCAATGTATTAATTGTAACTATCCTACAAACCTGTTTTGAAACTGTTCCATTGACATTTGTTTCTCAATAAAATTAATAAAAAACCAGATATTGCAGAAGTCATTTTGGCCCTGCCTCGAGCCCGCCCCAGGAGCTCTGTACTGCAGTGATATCTAAGGAGCAAATCTCTTCAGTAACAGGCAACTGGCTGAATGAAGCACCTACCGCACACTACACGCTACACAAGTTCTACCTTGTTGAAAAATAACCCAAATACCTTTCCTGTCACTTTTCCATTGACATCAGGATAACAGAAAGGCATCGCCTAGCATGTCCCTGATAACACTCTCCCAATTAACTCTGGCTAGTGTCATTCCTCAGCTACAATGGGCTCGGCCGCCACTGAAAGTGCCACTTCAGAATCTTTCCTTGCAGGTGAGGGGATCCTCTGGGTTGCAGGTCTGAGAACGGAAGCTGGAAGCACTTCCGGAGCCACACAGCGCTTTTCCTGCTGTGCAGCACGGTGCGAATGCTGCGTCCTGCTCCTACACAAAGAGGGCAGCGTGTCGGTGTCCTTAATCTCCAGGGCGGGAGCAAGCACGAGGGGTTGGTGAAATCACTCACTACATAGAAATGTGTTTTGGGTCTCAAAACAGAGCAGACGGGCTGGGGGTTGGAAGACAGTGATGACCAAGACAGACACAATCCCTGCCTTCATGTGACCTGCAGTCTAAGGAAGACACAACCACACATAGACAGGTGACGGGAGACAGGAGAAGAAGTGGAGTTAGGAATCGCAGCCAGTATGATGGGAATTAAGCCAGATTTCAAGGTCAAGGAGACCTTCTGGGAGAAATGACGTCTTAGATAAAGAAAGCTTGGAGTCTGGTTAGTTGAACAGCAGAGGCATTGTAAGCAAAAGAAACAGAATATTTAAAGATTTAGGGGTAAAAGAAAGCACAGTACTTTTTGAGAGTTGGAAGATGTTTATTACAGAGGAAGTGAAGAACGGAATGCATATGCACTGGGCAAGAACAGACAGAGTAGAGAGAAGGGTTGGAGTCTAGAGAAAAGGAGGGTTGGGAATGAAAGACACAAATCAAGAGAGTTTGGCAAGAGCCCGATTATTCAGGACTTTATTAGCTATATAAGGAGCTAGAATTTATCCTCAGAAATGAAGACCATTTAAAAGTCTCCAGCAGCTGAGTATCATGGCCAGGGTTCTCCTGTGGAATGCTCCTTTGCTGCACATTGGCAAGACTGGAAGGGGGCGGGCTGATAAGCAAGCTTGTGAAAAGAGAAGGGCACACAAGAGCACTTCTTGATGAACTTGCCCATGAGCACACCCGCCCAGACGCATTAATCTGGACAGGAAGACAGGCCTGGCAGCTCGTCAGCTCGGAGGCTCCCATGCCACAGGCCCTCTCCAGGAACGGGCTCTTCCCTCCTACTGGCACAATGACTCCAGTGACTTGTGCTCCTATCCTTTTAAGGCTCGTGTTGGCTGGGGAAGAGGGGCTAGTTCAAAGGAGAAAGGTGAAAGAAGGAGAGACAGAACTGAACAAAGGCTAGAGACAGCAGGGCTGTGAGCCAGAGACCGGGACAGGGCACTCATGGCTGTGTTAACCACAGACCTGTGGCCGCCAAGAGGGAGCCAGATGCCTTTCTGTGACTCATGTTTCCTGAGGGGGGAGCTGAGTTTAAGCCCTGTAAAAAGCCAGCTGGAAAAATGCTTATGATTCAGGGTGGAGGGAATTAGCAGAGAAAGAAAAGTAAACAGGTCAGCTCCCCACTCTTGTCTTCCTTGGAGACCTTGAAAACTTGATTTTGCAGGATGCATAGGAAAGTAGTCATCAGCTTCCCTCTGCTATGCCCAGCTCACCTTATTGCTTGGAGAATGCAGCACTACTTTATTGTTCAGATTCATAGCATCAGATGAGTTTCTAATTAGTATCCAGAAAACTCTGTGTGCGTGCGTGTGTGTGTGTGTGTACACACGTGTGTGTCTGCTTACATGTGAATTTGGCCTCCATTGCTTGAAACACAGTGTAAAACACTAAGATGACTCACTCACGTTACACCTCTTTGATCCGATAGTGTAAACATCTGTACAGCCTTTTGTTTCGAGCCTGGAACTCATAGTAAACACCTTGTGACTCAAGTCTTTGTGCCTGACACCAGTTAACCATTAAGGCACACGATTACTGAGTACTGCCCTGGCTGAACAGGTTCTTGCTTCCTTTGGATTTCACCAAGAGAATCTACCACCTCATCTGTGAAACTGATAACAACCAACGACTTGTTAGAAAACGCAAAACTAATTAGAATGGGTGCAAAGGGGTGGTCTGAGTAACCTACGCTAATGCGCGTTACAGTTAAATAGCTGCCAGATTCTCCACTAACCCTCCTGCGCCTGCGTCTCCTGGACCCAGCCTGCTCCCTAACCCGGCATCCTTCCTTTCCAAGCTGGAAGCCCGCCTTTCCACAGGCCGCACTGCCAGCCCGGGCGTCACAGGCACACCTCTGACTGACGCAAGAGGCGCACAGACAAGGACTTGGGGAGCGAGCCGCAGAGTCCCCCTCACTGGCTGCGTGTTGTCACTCCGAGGCCACTGCGCTCTTGGTGCTGCGTTTGTTTCTCTATTGAAGAATGCAGAAGTTAACTGTCGCTTCATGATAATGCACTCTGTTGCGAGCTGAGCTCTCTGCACACTAGAACAGCATAAACTAGGAAAAATGGAATGCACAGAAAATTGAGTTCCAGTCCATTAAAAGCTAAAATAGGACGTTTAAAATTAAACTTTTTGATTTAGGGGAAATGATCCTGTGATTGTTTGCTCACTTACCACAGAAAATGGATTGTTAAGGATGAAGCCGTGCAACACACAGAGCCACACGGCGGGGATCTACGGGTGCTAGACGCCTCGTCAGGCGAAAGCTCGCTGAGGGGAACGCCCATGCCTTCCTCATATTTTTAAGTAGATTGGTGCAAGGTGATGTTTTAATCCCTTAATTCCAAGTTTCTGGCACACTGTAGAAGCTCAGTACATTTTCAGCATATGAATGAATGACTGTGAGAATTATGGTTTCATCCTATCGTGAAGCTGACAGTGCCTCTGATGGGTCTTAATCCCTAGTGGATGATGCTAAGGAAAGTTAAAAGGAACACATTTTCTTTCTCATTTAAAAAAAAACTAAAAAAAAGACAGAAATTTTTGCTTTAAAAATTGTTTCATATCTACTTCCTTGATACTTTTCCATATTTATTTGGGATCAGATGTACCAAAAAGCTCACCAGCAAATTAGCCTGGTAATGAAAGCAGGGTAAGCCTAGAATACAACGAAAATAGTTTAATTTAAAAATGTTCTCTGATGATTTAATTTTTTAAAAATGTATTTTAGTACAGGGACTACAGGGGCTCACCGCACGGATCACGCACACATCGCAGTCACCCTCCTGCCTTCAGCCTCCCAAGGGCTGGCGTGACAGGTCTCAGGCTCTAACCTGCCTCAGGATTGAGGGTGGGCCCAGCTCGGCCTCCAGTCCCTGGGCCTGGCTAAGCAGGTGCTTTAGTCCGCTGAGCTATTTGGCTGGCCCTTCTTTAATTTTTAAGTACTTAACATTTTATTATGTGTCCCCTTACTGCACCAAGACCCCATCTTTTCTCAGTTGTAGCCAGGAATCCAAGATGGTTCCTGTCATAGAATGGGTCTTAAACTTTTTCCTGAATGAATGAGTAAAAGCTATTGCGAGAGCTAAGAATGAAGCAGAGCCTGCTGTGTCCTGGAATCTTCAGTGACTGCCTCTGTACAGCAGACTACTAGAGCTCAGAGACCTGTGGATTCAGGTGAAGCCAGCATAGTGCATTTGACTTAAGATCCTTCCCTGTGTCAGAACTGACTTCAATATTGCCTCAGGTAGTGACTTTACCTAGGAATATAATTAGTGAAATTTCAAACATGTACCACCAAAAAGGCTCTGGCACATAATCCAAAGAACTTCTGTTTCTTTAACTTAGGTAGAGTAGTACTTAGGTAGCATAGTATAGCCTAGATTTTAGGAAGGGGCTAATTACTAACTATAAATCTAAGCAGAACGTTTGACCTTTCTGAGCCTCAGGGGCTTCACCTGTAAATGCACTGACAGTATTTACCGTTTAGATCATTTGTACATGGCACAGAATTGGTGATACTATTAAACATACAACACAAAGCACAAAACACCTGCTGCTAACTTTTCCAAGGAAGATTCTTTGGCACCGACTGTATTCGCACACCTCTCTGGACATTCGCTGTGTGTCCTTGTGTAAGCATCAATCTTCCTGCAGCATTTAAAACCAAAATTTTCTTGCCTTTGTAAACTTATAATTGATGAAACATTAAAGATAAAGTGCAAATGTGAACCTAAGCCTGCATTAGCCTTTGTCCCTCTTGTCAGGTGAGCAGTCATGGAAGCCACTGACCGTGAGTCATCCGCGTTCCTTGCCTTTCAGTACCACCTTCACTCCAGAACGTGCCTTTGGTGAGAGGGTCATCACCGTCGGCCTCACTCTGGGATCGAAATATAGTGACTGTCTCTGGGCATCCGGGCTTCCTCGTCAGCCCTTTACGCTCCTGACATCCTCCTCCTTGCTTCGAGCCTCTAACCCCAAATTCTGGCCCCTGCCTGACTGTAGGTCTTTCAGCCATCTGCTAGCCTCCAACTAGCATGGCCTGGACGCCACGTGATGGCAAAACATTGGATTCAAGATTATTTTCCCATTACAGAGCTGATGCAAGGTTTCTGTCACCTTTCGGGCGCTTTCACTTGAGTAATAACCGAATTTAGAAGCATTGCCAGTATATATGAGCTACAGCAATTCCATTTTAGCACCACTCAGCCACTTAGAAAACAAACTTCTGAGTGTTCATCTCTAAATCAGATATATGCCAAATTACCTTAAAGAAGTAGGGAAGAAGGCGTTGGGACACTTGCTTAATTTGCCCTCAGGGTTGACGTGGAGTGGCGAAGATAAGTTTGCCTAGGTAGAGAGAGTGGGGGAGGTTCATGGCGGAAGAGCTTGGCTTTAGACTAAGGAGGAAATGTACAAATTTATGTTTCAGTCATAACAAACATTCATTCTCTGGCTGCGTTCCCTCCCAGAAGTTTTAGACATGGGAGAATTCTAAATCAAATTCAGAATCCACTTGGTTGCATGGATCTAATGTGAGAAAAATTTTATACTTTAAGTGACAATGATATAGCTCTGAAGTAGATCACGTTTTGGTTCAGGAAGTAAGAACTTTTGGGCTGAACCTTCATAAGCTCTAATGAGTCAATATTCCTTTACACTTTAATGCCCTATAATAAACATTTGGAGACTTGAATCTGAAATTCCCACGCTGTATCCCTTTCTTGTATGCCCTCAGCTCCCTCAGCTCAGGACAAGAAGAAAATCAGTCAGAAGGTTTCTCTGTGCTAAGCTCCAAAATCCTAGTGAGACAGAGTCCACCGTGGACCTCTTATGAAACACCAAATAACATGCGCTCTAGTCAGAACCTGAAACAACAGAGACACCTCCAGCAATCTGATTTCCATCCCCTGGGTAGCCTGCGCACCACCAGGAATAGCAGTGGGTCCTCAGGAAAGGCAGGTGGCACAGGGAGCCCCAGGTCAGCTTCCACTCAGCACACAGACCCATCTGGGTTCAGAGCGCTGCAAGACGAGGTCATCTCTGTGCATCTGCTCAGCAAACCACCAGCGACGGATCAACCTACTCCAGCTACCATTCTGCAGCAGACGGCCAAGATCCCCACCATTTCCAAGGCTAAAGTTCTCCAGTGAGCAAATCTCATAGTGAATCTTCCTATGTTTGCTTATAAAATGAGTATGAGAAACAGAAAAAATATTGACTAGCATTTTTTTTTTTAACTTATGCATTTGGTACAGGGTCTCACTATGCAGCTCGGAGTCATAGTGACCCACCTGTTTTCAGCCTTCCCAGTGCTGAGACTACAGGCATGGGCCACCACGCCCAGACTCAGTCGCTGGCTCAGTACGCCCTGGGGGCGGGGCTGGTGGGGCGTGCAGGCCTGGGGATCAAATCCTGGTCTCTGCACTTGCAAGAGCAGGCTTTTAGTCCACTGAGCTATCTTGCCAGGTCTAGCATTTTTATCTAAGACACTTTGTTTGATAAATGTAAGAGCTGTCTAATCCCAATCCCTTCTCCTACCAATAATTTTGGCCATGAATAACAGATATTTACCTGATATTTACCCAAGAACATATACTTTTACTCTGTACCACAGACCGCAGCTTTAAAACTACTCTAAATTGAGAAGTTAACATTACATTTAATGAAACCATTAGAACTAGAAAATCTTAGACATGTGTATATCAAATGAAAGGGGCTTCTCAGCACTATCGTCCTGAGAAGCAGCTCATTTCTTTAATTTCCTTCAGAGAAAGTTCATACACTACCCTTGAAACGCAGCCTTGTCATGCACTTATTCCTTGCCTGGGACCCCCAGCCACATTACCCAGTTCGATTATTTAAAAAAATCACCCTGACAAGATGAATATTATTGCTTTGGTAGTAATCTGCCCAGTGCTGTGTGTGCACTAGAGACAACCAGCATGCAGACTCCACGCCAAGCAACAGCAGGCGACTGGCACGTACACCCCTCTACAAGGATTTCTTGCAAGAGGGCAACGCTTCAGTACAGAGCCTTGGTGTATTTGCGTACATGTCAGACACAGGCCTTTGGAGTCAAGCCCTAGAGAATCACTGGCCCAAAAGGGACAGTGCTTAGTTCACAGAGCTGGGCAAGTTTCGGGCCACTGCCCGCTTGTGTAGCAGCCTTTAGCCTGGAATGCTAACGCCACTCTACTACCTTCTACATGCTTTCTTGAGGATGTGAACAGTGTCCTGGCATCAGATGCATTATGTGTGCTGGAAGATACAAACAACAGCCCGAGCATCGGCAGCTGGTGCTGCTTTGGCCTCCAGCATGCATCGGCATGCTTGGATCCTGGGGCTCGGGGGAGGCCAAGCGGGCAGGAGAACGCGTACATTCCCGAGCAAGCAGTGCACCCGGAAGCAGGACAGATGCGGCTGGAGGTGGCAGGAGGCTCTCAGGAGGAGCTGAGGGGACACCGAACGGACGTGTTGTGTTCCCAGTTCAGGAACTGTTGTGAACTGTGTGTTTTTGTTAGCCCCAAAATATGTATCATCAAGAAGATCAAATATCAAATTTTTTTCAAATTTACTTCCTTTAACATCTCTGATGGTTAGAGAATTAAGATTTTTTAAAGGTCTTAATTGTATATACAGATTATATTAATAGGGCTCAATAGTAGAAGAAACAACTTCTCATAGTTCTCACACAGGTCCTGCCTCCCCCCTCCTCCCTCTCCCTACGCTCTCCCTCCCCCTCCCTCCGTCCCCTCCCTCCTCCCTGGAGGAGGATCCTCTCTCACATTCCCTGGATTAGGGCTCACTTGCTTGCATGTGCTCTGGGCGCATGCAGTTATCTCTTTACATTTTCCTTATACTTGGGTAAAATAAAGCTTTCTTTAATCTTAAACAAAGTCCGTAAGGTAACCACATGTTCTCTGTGGCCATGTTGATCTGATGCTTCAGCAATTACTCAGACACGATTTTCTCCAGAGGCCTTTCCTTACTTCCCCGTGTTGGGAAGATCCCCAGTCTCCGCCCGCACGTTGGCATTCTTTTTATCTAGTATTAATCTAGTATGATAGTTTTGACTCTCCAAACTGGGTGATATGGGGATTACACGTATTTAGGGCCCACAGCCCCCAGGCCCCACATGGAGCCACGGCGGGATCTACTATGCCAGCGTGGGTACTGTGACACTGCCGTTGGCGGGGTGCAGTGTGGGACAGTCATTTAATCCTCCTAATATCACTGCTGGCCTCACTGTAATACTCTGCATTACTCAGAACATCCTACAAGTGATTGGAACTCAAGGAGTGTTCAACCTGACAACTGGAGGTCACTAATGGTGTACGTTATAGTACAACAGTTTTCTTTTCTTTTGCACAATAACTAAGCATTCGATCACTGAACTTCCCAATGACAATAATGCTTTAAAAGGAAATATGAGCCTTGGCCTTTAGACGCTGCAAGAAAACCAGGTTTAGTGAGGTGTTCCTAAGAGTACACGAAGACCACGGCTGACTTTGTGTCACCACATCCCAACACAAGCACAACGGCAGCCAAGGCATCTGGACAAGTTAAGTGGTCTCTGGGAAGGCTGGGTTTGCAAGTGTGGAGTCCTTACCTGTCTGTGTGGTTGGGAGACTTGATATCCCAGGCCCGCGATAGATGGATTCTGTATTTTCTGAAGCAGGATCTTTTGCTGAAGAGGCAAAGGTGACCTTAGCAAAGGCTGAGTGGATAAAGGTTGGGTGATCTGGGACGGTGGTGGTTGCTGCTGCTGCTGCTGCTGCTGTTGCTGCTGCTGCTGCTGCTGTTGTTGCTGCTGCTGTTGTTGCTGTTGCTGTTGTTGCTGTTGATGTTGTTGAGCTGAAATAGAGCTCTGCTGCTGCTGTGGTTGTTGCTGCTGTTGCTGGTGGTGCTGCTGTTGGGTGTAGTGCAAAAGAGAAGGCTTACTCTGGGAAGGCAAAGCAGAAGGCAACTGCTGGTTTGCTTGATCTGAGTTAAAATGGAACAAAGGCTTGGTGTTGCCATGACGAGGTTCCAGGGATGGATGCGGGTTGTTAATAAAACTTCGGCTGAGATCCTGAGGCTTGGGCTGCATGAGTGCATCTAGGTGCCCGCCCTGGGCCGAGGGGCTGGCCTTGTACATGTAGGTAGACATTACTTTCGACTGGTTACTGCTGCCTGCTACCCCAGGCAGGGGGGAGCCCTGTGGGCTGAATGGCTGCTGACCAAAGGAAGGACTGGGGATTTTCTCCTGCCCAAAGGGACCTGGAGATGGCCCAGCAGAAGAGGGCAAGGATGACCAGCTGACAGGCTGGTGCTGCTGCTGCTGCATCCGGGCATGTTGCTGACGATTGGCAGCTATCTGCTTGAGCTGCTGGGCATGGGATACTTCCTGCCAGTTTGGCAGAGCTCGGTTTGCTCCTGACACTGTTTGAGGCTGAGCCTGGTTCTGGGGAACAGTAGGAATGGGTGATGAAGTGGAGAGGGCAGAGCTGGCCACGGAAAAGGCAGGCCCCGTGGATGGGGGCCTCAGCTGCGGGGAGCCCGAAGGGCCCTGCGTCAGCCCAGGTGAATATTCACTCTTGACGACTATCTTCTCCACCGGCAGAGGTGGCCTGGGAGTGCTCCTCTGGCTCTGCTGACCCAGCTCGATGCTAAATGGGTCATCCTGCTTTATGGTGGCATTGATCATGGTCTCCAGCTCCAGGTCGGTCATGGGAGGCACGGACATGCTGGTGAGCTCATTGAACAGCTCCTGCAGCTCGGGGTCCATCAGCTGCTCCCCAGGGTCATCTCCATACCGGCTGGTGAAGAGACTCTCCTGTGTGCCCCGACTCTCCATGTGTTTACTGCAAGACAGGGTCTCTCCTGGCTCCTTTTTTACCTCCTTCAAGCCCATGTTAAGCATGGCATTGCCAGGAGAGTGTGCGTGTGGTGGCAGTGTGGCAGGCTTCCTCAGGGCTGCCTGGTTCACAGGCAGAGCTCCTGACATAACATGACTCTGCCCGTTATTTACTTGGAGCCCACCTTGTCCTGCACAGAGGTTCTCCCCAACACGGATTCTTTTGATGTCAAGGAATGAGCTGTCAACAAAGCCGTTGGGCCTCTTGCTATTGGCAGGAGATGGGTTAACCACCTGCTTTCTTTTCAAGGAACCCTGGAGCTGAAAGAAAGGGAACAAGAAGTGAGATATTAATTGTTGTATTATAAATCAAAAGCAATATTCCGTAGTAAAACAATTATCTTAGTTACATTTCTCTCGTCACTGGGACAAAATACTCAACATTCAAAATTAAGGAAGGAAAGGTTTATTTGGCTCAGTTTGTGGATGTTTCAGTTCATATTCAGCTGGCTCCCAGGCAGAGGGGCACATGGCAGAGGGCAGCGGTTCATGGTGATGGAAAACAGCAAGAGCAAAGGGAGGGGCAGCGGCTGTGGCAGCTCGCAAGCCTCTCCCCCTCCTTACATTTGTATGCAGGTTATCTGCACCAGGGAAGGTGTAGCACTCACACCCATAATCCCAGCATTGGATCAATCATGAATTAATCAAACTCTAGAAGCTACCCCAATGACTGCATAATGCTTTGGGGGGACAACTAGACACAAACCATAGCAACGATATTTAATTGTTTTTTCTATTTATACATAAGATGCAGTAAAAAAGTGAAACTTACAAGTGGAACACAATCTAGAATATAATGGAACTTACAGGGACACAAATATCCCTTGAAGAGCAGGTGGATTAGGTTAGAGATGAGTGCTTTCCATGAATGGCCCCCAGCTCACAGCATGAAATGTCCTCCAACTGCATAGAGGTGCTCACACCGCCCAAGATTGCTCACCAAGTCGCATGTACATTCCGGAGGAGGCTTACGTACTGCACATGCGGCTGTGCATGGCTACAGCACACGCAGTATGGACCACATCGGGAAAAACTAAAAAATCTAAAGCTTAGATGAATTTCTCGTTATTGTCTTTTTCCCCTCACAGTTTCAACCCTGTCCTCACAAGTATTCTTTAAGTAAATAACATTGTTCTCAGTTCCAAGTAGGTATAATCTGTTCATTTTTAATTTTCTTCTTATCATCCCAGGTCTTTGCATTCTTGCCCATAGTCAGATAGGCAACAGCACACACCCTGTCACGATGCAGGCCCGTGCTACACCCGGCCATCCCCAGGGTCCTCGTCATTCTACCGAAGGTGTAGGATGCCTCTGCACACTGCCCCGGCCCCTTCATGCTCAGAAGGGCAATACTGAGTGCGTACACAGAAGCCGTGAGATCAGCACTCACTGAAGAACACTTTCAGCACAATGTTCTTTAGTTTCTTTAGTCTGTACAATTTTCTTTTAGTTTGTCTGTACATCCTGGGACCGGGGTTTTGAGAGGTGGCTGGTTCTGCACTGGTGTTAAGAGCTTAGGCTCTGGATGGCTTACGCCAAGTTACAAGTGTCCCTGAGTGCTAGGTGGCCTTGGCAATCCACTTCTCTGAGCCTATTTTCATAATCTGGAGATGGAAAAATAGCATTTAATGCAGAAAGCAATTAGATAACATACGTAAGTGCTCAGCACAGTAATGGCTGCAATGACAACTCCACAAATTACATTTCACAGGACAAGTGAGCTTACAGCATTCTGGAAGCATGTCCCCAAAGCGCCTTTTAAAACATGTATTTGGTACACGGTCTGCAGGATCTCCCACACAGCTGGGACTCCTAATGATCCTCCTCACAGTACATGTTAAGTGTTTTAAATATGGATGCTGTATTTTCTTTAATCTGCATGTGTATTCCACTAGATAGGCACTATTATTATTTTATAGGTAAGACACTTGCTGGGGTGATAGAGCTAATAAATGGCAGGCCTGGGCTGTAACCTGAGGTCAGGGTGGCTCTCTGCGATTTCCCCTCCGTTCTTTTAGGATGAGCTTGTCCTGGGCAGGGCCCCCTGCAGTAGGGACCAGCCAGGGACAGCGGCACTTACACAGCTTCGAGCTCAGGTAAAATCACAGGGAACTGGACATAGCCAGGCTGCCGCCCAAGGCTGAGTAGGAACGATATGCTTCCTTTCATTTCGCTCATCATTGTCTGTTTTCATTCCTTATCCTTACAAGAAAAATACAGCTATGGCAGGTGGGTATTTCAGGAATAACAGGCTTAACCTTCTGCAATTGCCACTTAGCAACCAGAGAAAGGAACCTGACCCAAGCTGGGCCAGTCAATCCCTTCCACAGGAGTTGTAGACATGGGAAAGGAAATTCGGGCTAAATGGTATTTTCCAAAACATGTCAGCTGCTGTTCTGTTATGTGAACCGCAGCCATCTGCAGAAAGCAAGCGGAAGGGGGCATGGAGGAGGCCCCTGTTCTGGCAGGAGGTCAGGTGGGCATCTGTCTTTTTAGTTGATGCAGGGCAGGTCTTCAAAACAAGTTCTGTTTTCCTGAGTTAATGGGAGCCACGTCTCTATTATTTCGACCAACAGTTCTTAAGGCCACCGAGACTGCACGGTCCATGAGGAACACACAGGGGACACACTTTGTGCCGGGACCTGAAACCTGCATCGCCTTCTCTGCTGTCTCTATGAATTAGTGACTCCTGATCTCATCTACTTATCGGCGTAGACAACCTCATCACAGAAAAATGTGAGCCGCCGCCACGTTCAGCAGAAGCTCACGGCTGCCCGTGTGGGTCCTCCCGGGTCGGAGAGATCGCAGAGCAGAACGAGGCAGCCGCTGACCGCTCTGACTTATGCCAGCCCCGCCAAGGTTCTTCTGCAGCTAGTAAGGAGTAAACAGCACGCTGCATTCCTTTCAGGTTCAGGTTAGCTCCCCTGATTTCTTTTCCACCCTTTGAAGAAACCCGTTCTGCCAGGTTCTCCCGCCGCGCGGCCGCTCCCTGGGCAGTGGGGGCACAAGGGGACGGGGACGCTTTAAGCCTCTGCTCATGCCACCAGTTGCCGCGGGGCACGGCAGCGAGCACCGGCTGTGTCAGCGTGCGAGGAGCATGACCAGCCAGCCCCGGACTGCGGGCTCGTGCGGGGCGTCCTGCTCAGGTCTTCGTCCTCGCAGTCTCACAGATTCTGGGGCCCACAGAGTTCTCACAACCCTCAAGGCTGATACTGTTTCTACCTTTTGCTTATTTTGCGAATGAGAACAAACTGAGGCTTACAGTCCGAGTTTCCTTTCTAGGTCATAGTCAGAGCAATCAATGAGACCAGGAATCCCAACACACATTCCCGGGGCAGAGGCTGTGCTCACAGAAAGCGGCACTGCAGGCGCGGACAGGTGGACGCTGCTGCCCACCACCGTGGCCTGAGCCCGCTGTGCGCTCGCACCCCGACCCTGCCTTTCACTCGCTTCGCCACTCCAGGCTACGGATCGCACATCACAAAACACTGGGCCGCTGTGTTCTCCTTTATACATGACGTTACCTTTGAGATCACTTTGCTGCCCAACAGCCGTGAGGGGCTGCAGTTTGCCCTTACGCATGGCATGTGAGGTCCCTGCCACTTGGAGTTAGAGGGTACTGGAGTGAAGGACAGAAAGTGATGCGCGTTTCCGTTAGGATAGAAGACCCCCAAGAAAGCCTCCACTGGTGTCGCATTTTAGCAAGTGAGCTGGGGGTACGCCGTGTCGGAGGTAGGCTGTGTCGTGCCTTCTAGGAGTTTATGGTGCTAGATACACTGCCGAGACTCACTGAAGACACAGATGTGGTGTGCAGAAAGCGACTGGCACAGCACAATCCAAATGCTTCCCAAAGCTTACCCTTTGCTTGAAGTCTTTCCTTGCTGGACTAGGGTACCTGCACTGGGTATGTGGTTCTGAATTATGGTATCGCAGTGATCGTGACACCAGGGCCCAGTGCTGTTGCTACTGCTGAAAGCTCAAAAGGCTCACCATGAATGGCACACTACGAACACTTTAGAGGCAGGAGAGGAGGAACAGAGCGAGGCCTTGCTGCCTCGGTGCGAAGCGGCCTTCGGAACATCCGATGCTGACCTACCAGCCCAGGAGCAAGCCCCGAAGGGAACAGGTCTCAGTCCGAAGGACGGGTGGAGAAGACATGGGTTTAAACAGGAAAGGGTGCAGCAGCCACGCAGCGGTGGGAGCCCACACTGTGGACCTGTGGAGCGGCTCGGGCACAGAGAAGGAAGCAAGAAGGGACAGCGTCTGTAGCCACAGTACAGTAAGGGAAAGGCACTACAGGTCCCCGGGGCCAGGAGCCTAGCAAACTCCAGGAAACGGCTCATGTCAGGGAAAAGGTTCTGGGAAGTATCTTTGGACACGTCACTGCCTGTCCCAGGGCACAGGGAACACAGATGCAGGGCCACACAAACATATATTACTTTATAAAAACAGATTGAAAGTGAGCATGTAGCTTAATGTCTTAATATAATGGTGATTTATTTACACTTATAGCAACCCAATAATAAAATACAATTTTAAATCATTTGCCCAATCTTTTGCTTTCAAAAGCAAGAACACAAAAGGTCCATGAGTGGTTCTCACCTAATAACTACTGCGCCTTGAGTGCTTATTCTAGAAGGGGCTGATGTGTGGAGCCTCATCTAATCCCCTCGCAAGCCTTGGAGGCAAGCATTCTTACTCTTGTTTGTAACTTCAGACACGGAGGTGCCCGCAACGAAGATGACTCCATAGCAACAAGGGTAGGAGGCCAGCCCAGGCCACTGTGGGTCCAGGGTCTCAGTCTATAGCTGTTCACCTCGCTGCCTGCTTGCCTCCTCTCCTCTCCTCTCCTCTCCTCTCCTCTCCTCTCCTCTCCTCTCCTCTCCTCTCCTCTCCTCTCCTCTCCTCTCCTCTCCTCTCCTCTCCTCTCCTCTCCTCTCCTCTGCTCTCCTCTGCTCTCCTCTGCTCTCCTCTCCTCTCCTCTCCTCTCCTCTGCTCTCCTTTCCTCCTCCTCTCCTCTGCTGTCCTCTGCTCTGCTCTCCTCTCCTCTGCTCTGCTCTCCTCTCCTCTTCTCTGCTCTCCTCTGCTCTCCTCTCCTCTCCTCCTCCTCTCCTCTCTTCTCCTCTCCTCTGCTCTGCTCTCCTCTCCTCTGCTCTCCTCTCCTCTCCTCTTCTCTGCTCTCCTCTCCTCTGCTCTCCTCTGCTCTCCTCTCCTCTCCTCCTCCTCTCCTCTGCTCTGCTCTCCTCTCCCCTCCCTTCCCCTCCCCTCCTTCTCTCCCTCCCCCCCTCTCTCTTTCTTTCTATTTTAGGACAGGGTCTACAGGTTTTCACTATGTAGATAGAACTCATAGCAATCCACCTGTGTTTAGCCTTCCAAGTGCTAGGATTACAGGTGCGCACCACCTTGCCCAGTCTCAAGTGTCTTAGGGTGCCCCGGGGGTGGAGCTGGCACGCCACACCAGGGATGGAACCCAGCCCCTGCGTCTAACTTGCGTCTAACCCCGGCCGCTGTGTCTCCTGCTTCCTTTCTGGCTTTCACCTTGCACTATTCTGGACAGAGTCAGCACAGAGGGACGGAGGGAAAGAGGGACACAACAAAGGAGATGCACTGCACCCCCAGCACAAAGGCCGGGCATCAGGGCTCCTAGGGACGATGCATGGACAGTGCGGTGATGTCGCTGGCTGGAGCCTGAGGATGACAGTTCAGTCTGCCACCCTTCAGGTGTTAGTATAACAAGGAAAAGAGCAAAGGGGCCCTCAGTCTGTCAGCAAGATTCACTGGGTGCCCAGAGAGAGCTCTGCACCCTGCATTATCAAGTCTGCCCCGCCAGATGGGCAGCCGGCAGCAGGACGCGCAGGACTTCGGAGCAGCCCTGCCTTGCAATATGTAGTTTTTCCATTCTGGGTAGACTGGGAAGTAACCGTTATTTTTCATAATAAATCTGTACCCCGAAGTGTTGCATTTAGTTCCTGAGACTACACATAATGTCACTTTCACTGGTCATGTGAAGAAAGAGTCTTTTGGGAATGACTAACACAGCAGGCCCGATCTGGCTTGCATGCCACCCAGGAAGCACCACTTGCTTTTGCTGAGCTTCGGGAAGCAGCTGCTTGTCACTCTGTTCTGGTTCTTCTTCCTCTGAATACCTCAATGCGAATGAAAGCCTACGATTTCTGCAGGGTGGACACAGGCCTGCTCAGAACAGGGTCCAGCAGCAGGGCCTGCCCGCCTCAGGGGCTGGAGACGGCTGCCAGGGGCCCACAGAGGACGCAGGATAAGGGCCCTCTGTAAAGTGCCGTTGTTAAACGAGCCGTGCTCCATTGCTATAAAGGACTCGAAACGTAAACTTCCCGGAGGGATTTGGAAACACCACGATTGCACAATGTTCTGCTTTCTGTCTCCTCCTGTTCCCTTTTCACAAACTAAATGCATTCTTTGTCTCCTTCGCTGCCCTAGAAACAGGGAATGTACCACACAGAGGTAACAATTCAGTGCGTAGGTCACTTTTTCCTCAAGATTTCTGTCCTTCTCAACAAGGCATAAACACAAGAACCAGATTCACCACAGCCCCAGTACTGCAGGGATTACCTTTTTCCCATCATCTATGAACTTTCCTCAATCTGTTTGATTCACGGCAGACTAGAGATATGCTTGGGACAGCTAATGCCGGGTGGAGACCAGCACCAAACACATTACCCTTGATGCGACTCTTGAGCTAAGCTGTGAGGGCTGGTGAAGTGGGGCACTGTCTGTGGCTCACTGCCTTGGCAGCAAGGGCAATTCCACCCTGCTTCCCTGGTCTCAGAACAAGCTCGGCTGGGTTTCAGGCCTTCGCTGAGATACGGAAGAGCTCCGCTTCAGTGCTGTAGAGTTCTGAGTGTCTCTGTATGGCTAATTGTCTTATGTCCATATAGCAACTGCCGTGCCCACGTAGACTGTAAGCTCACTGAGGGCAGGCGCTGAGCCATGCATTTCCCAGAGTTCCTGTCAGTGTTTACCACAATGCCCGTCATGGTACAGCTGTCCAAATAATGGCTGTTGGTTTAGTTCTTGAGAAGCTGGATCTTGGAGGAAGTGGTAAAACAGTAACAAGCAGTTACCTGTGACTTATGGGGAACACATGCCTAATTCACAAGCAATTTGTTTCTTCCAGAGCTCTGTTTGTTTCCTCAAGAGAAGGTGAAATCCTGAGAACAGGAACCGTGAGGAAACTTTGCAGCTGGCGGTGCGAGCCCACCCTGAAGAGGCCTGTGACCGAGGGCAGGCTCGGTGCAGGGTTCAGTCTCCTGCTGAGACTCTGGAGCTGGGTGACGTAGTGTGACTCCATGCCTGATGTGGGCAAAAGCTGTGCAGCTGGGAAGGCCCAGGCACAGTCCAGCCCAGACTTCAGAAACATGTATTTTCACCCCTTCAAGAAAAAAAAATGGGAGGTTTATGTTTTTGGTTGGTTTGTTTGGGGTCTTGTTTGTTGTTGATGATAGTGGTACATAGGTCAGAGAAGGTATGTCAGTTAGATCTGAAAACTTTGTTCCAGAAGGTTTGCACTAAAAAATATGGTTTCTTGAGTCAACACACTAACTGCTCTTTATGAAATCCAAGTTCCAGTTTTGTATAGAAACAAAATCACTGCAAATTCAGAATCTATGCAGAGAAAACCAGTCAGCAAACCATCCTTATAAATATACTGAATACTAAGCTCTCTTGTCGTCTACATTTCCTTGACACTTTTTCTTAGTTTTCATGTGCTGTTTATGGTAGATTAAAAGTCTTGGAATTTACCTCAGAAGTACGCACATTCCCATAGGACAGTGTTTTATACTAGCATCTTCTCTGTAATGACACTTCTGTCACTTCCCCTTGGAGAACATTCCAAGTTCACTATGGACTAGCAAACCATTCACTGGAAGGGAGGGGACAAAGGCCAGCACAGTACTACCTCAGGCAGGGAAACACCCTACCTGACCAAGGCAAGCTGGAGGCTGTGGGATCTCCAAGAAGCATGAGGTGCAACTGCTCATGAACTTGTGTTCTAAATGTTGCTCTCCTATTTGTGGAATAAGTGAAAACAATGACATGTCAACCAGATGGTGTGAACACCAGGGGCTAAAGTCTCCAGGTTTAGAGCAGATTAGCAACACGTGTATACACACCAGCAGTGAGCATTCCACCTGGGGAAGAGCTCCTCCAGCAGACGTGGCAGACCTGGACCTAAGTCTGCCTGACTTGTGGCTGCTCCCTTAGCTGTCCCATGCATCAGGCATGTGCAAGAAAAAGACCAAGTGAAAAGACAGAATTAAAATTTACCCTAATCTGTAAAATTGGAAATTGTTCATTCACTCATTCCAATGCTATTTAAATAGAATCAAGTATATATTTCATAAGAACATTTATGTCATGGAGCGTTGCAAAGATCAAATGATCAAAGCCCAGAAAGGAAAGCACTGCTTCCAACGTACCATTCCCAGTGAGTGCTCAAACTGACACAAAGAAATAAAAAGGGCTCCACTAATCTGCCTGCAAATAAAGTGAATCCAATAGCGCCTCGTGACAATCACTCTTCAGAAGTGCGGACGGGACCATCACTACAGAGGCGCAGGACGCTGCCTGCAAAAATGAGAAGGATTCTCAGTCCCTTACTGTGAAACCCTCCTCAGATATGGAGGTGAAACATGATGTTTTGTGGTGCTCTAATTTTTGCATGTTAGGGTGAACAAAATCTGTTGTCCAGCAGCAAGAGAATATTTAAATTAAATTAGAAAATACTTTCCCATGTAATCTAGCAAGGTCGTTCCAGACCCTGTTGGAGACACCCAGCGTGACCCCGCTGCCGACCCCCTTCATCATTCTGACTTGTGGCTGCGATCCCTGTAAGGTCAACCCCTCCAGGAGCCATGCAGATACGGACCCTCTGCATGTAACGTGGAAATGAACAAGATATTTTATGAAAGCCTGAGAAAAGCAGATGTTTTGTGCATGAAAAATTTAACCATGATTCACTTTTTTGTCTAAAATATATTGAAGTGAATCCAAAATAAATGCTTTGTCCAAACTGTTGGCAATTTGCTGGCAGTCTCGGAGTCCTCTCCAGCTGAACGTGCAACGTGTTATCGTTCATCAAGCTGCTTCCCCTTTGCCCTGGCATGCTGCAAGGGCAGGCTTCGAGGGCCTTCTCCAGCAGATCTAGCTCTAGGCCCATCTTACATTCTCTCCTACTTTTTTCCTTGTGATTCAATGATGCTAGCATTGCGTTTTACGTTGTTCTTGGTAATTACAAGTTCTTTCCTTTGGTATGATTTCAGAATCGATGGAAGATGCCAGACCTTGTCTTTCTCATCCACTCCCATAAGCCAAGTTTGGTGGTGGCCCAAGGAAAAGCTCCCAACGGGATGGGGATTTGGCATACTGGGCAGTCAGAGGTCTGAGGACATCAGATGAGTCAGTTTATGGGTGTCTGCATTCCTCTGCCCGTGGTCATGTGCCACACCCAATTTTAAGCCATACAGCAGTTTCTTAGCAACTCTATGTCCAGTTGTAGAGCTAGTGGCTCTTTGGGCAGAACAGAAAGATTTGGAGAGATAGATAAAACATGCTTGCATTGGCATGAATTAGATTCATGCCAAGATCGTACTGGTACCAACCAGAAGATCAGCACAACACCCATGGGAGAGCTAGGGGTATCCCATCACTCCAAGGTTGTCTGTTTGGAGCTTTGAATGTGGCTACTGAAGAGCTCTACCTTTTTGTAAAATAATATAAAACACAGCCGCCCTTAGCTTTGTGGCAGCCTCTCTCCCTCCATCTTCCTGGAGCGCCCAATTTGCGCAGCTCTCGGAAGTCCCGCATTCCAGTCTCTCTCTCAGGCCGTACCCTGATTCCTTTCTAGGCTTCTTCTGCTCTAAGCAGAGCAGACAGAGTGCCTCCAGCTGCAGTCTCAGCATCTGACCTACACCTTCCTCTGTCTGTCCCTCTGAGTTCTCCGCACAGCCGCCTGGTGTACTGCCTCCTTCCCAGGCCCAGTCTCTAGCTTATTTTTTTTAATCTTTAAGAGCACAAAAAGTGATTTTGGCATATGTGCTTCCCTCTGGCTGGCATCCTCCTCTCTTACTCCTCCTCTGCCCCCTAAATTACACTTGCGGTGGCTCCAGCACATTCTTTTCATGATCACTCTCTAAAAATCATTTTTATTGTTGTCTTCCATTCTAGATTCTTGGTTATTTCATTCATAACTCTGATTTAAATTTCTAAGTAGAATGAAAGGAGAGGGGAAAGAGAAAGATTGACTGTTGAAACTTTTCAAGTCCTGGTTCTAGTGCTTTTGGGAAACTTGAAATATCATATTTTCTATAATTAAATACCCAGTAGCCTTCCAACAAATATCCCCCATGCATTTTTTCTCGTCTCAGAAACTTTAAGAAGGCATCTGTTATTTGCAACAACCAATCCCAACTAGAACAAAAATGCAATAAAGCCAATCACTATAGTTAAAAATCCTCATATGATAAATGCATACTTTTCTTGAAAAGCAACACTGAAAACTGGAGAAAGGCTAAAAGGCCCACATTTATTTTAATTTTGCATTAGTTTTATATGGGCAATCACTCTTCCAGCTCTTCACCGGCCTTTTGAAAGCAGAGAGCTGTGAATGAGGAGCAAGACCTGCTGCTCCATGACAGTGGGTTCCCCGGGGTTTCTCTGGTGTCACCCATCTCCACGTGGCATTCCCGAGGGAAGCCTGGAGGCCAGGCCTCCCCACTTTTCTCCATGCAGCGAACGCTCTGAAGATAAAAGTTCCATGTGAATCATGTTGGGACAGCCAGGCGACACCATGCGAGGTGGCCTAACGCAGTCACCTGGAGACACAGGCAGCACAAGCAGGCTTTTAAGAGATCCCCACAATTTCAGGCTCATCTTTAACTCCATTACAAAAGAATGTTAAGCTACATTTACAAGGCAGTTTACAAAGTACCTGAAAGCACCAAACAGCTCCTTTGTTGCTGTTGGCAGCGATGTCATTGTTCTTTGGGAAGTTTTGAAGACATGGTTTCCTTGCAGAGCAGCATGCAGGCTCTCTACAGAGTCTTGGTGTGTGTTTTCTCTGGCCTCCTGCTAGCCTAAATTTTAACAAATGGTATAGGCAGAGAGCTCCAGGCAGCATCTCAGCTTCCACTTGAGTCTGTACTTATTTCCATAACAAAGACACATCTCAGGGAAAACTTCCCCGCTAGCTTTATGAAGCACGAACAGGTTTACCAAGATATTTGGTTACATTTGAAAAGAGCAAAACCCAAGCCTACACTCCAGGCAATCTCAATCATTCTACATAAAAACTATAATTTATAGAAAAGTTCCTTTGCTTTCCAAGAAGATCTGAACATGCACGTTCCCTACTATGCATTAGAATCTCGCTGCTCGCCATCACTTATGGGGAATGTCTCTTGATGAAATGACACAGAGGAGGAGACAATGAAGGCCTTATGCTGCTCGCAGTCCAACTGCTCTTTGAAGCAATGCCCTATAGCGGCACGATACCCTCCCTTTGATGTAACTTGCTCAGCCCCGTAATTATATGACTGAGATGAATTCTCCACCTGACAGATTCTAATTCTTCATGTGTGGCCGCCCTCTTTGAAGAGCAAAAAACCCACATATATGAGAAAATATAACTTTTAACAAGTCCAAACTGAGAATCAATGACAATTCTTTTGTCAAAGAAATTACCTGGGAAAAGGGTTTCACCACTGAAAACTGCTGTTTCCCAGATCTTTTTCTCTGTGGATTTTTCTGACAGCGAATTAATTTTCATCATTTCAGAAAGTGAGACAGTGAGAGTGAGGAAGGAGAGAGAGAGAGAGAGAGAGAGAGAGAGAGAGAGAGCGAGCGAGCAGGACAGCACCAACCTGGAACTTTGGGCTCTACTAACTCACCGCTGCTGATGACAAAGAAAAGCACAGACCCGGATAAGAATGGGCCTGAGACGCTCAGGCACGGAAGAGGCTCACTCAGCACCATCTTTAAAGAAAACTGTTCACTGTGTTGCTTGAGTCTGCTTAAAATATTAAAACCACAGTCTTAAATCATGAATCTCCTAATCTTCAAAAATATTGCTGGGGTTTGTTGCATTTGCCTTTTAGATACAGTGCAGGACAATTTTAAGCCAAGGAAAGTCCCTGAGCTGCGTTTAGTGCAACAGGCAGCAGGGCTGGGGCCACCGGGTCTCTGACCCTCCCCAAACACATTTGTTCACTGCACCTTCCTCACTTCCTCTATCCTACATTTGTAGCTAGATTTCTGGAGGATAAGATCCTGCCCTACATTTGTCACGTGTCCACAATGTGCTCACGACTTCAAAGAGAGCCTTCCTCTTTGACCGGTGCATTTTCTTTTCCAGCCTTAAATCCCAGCTCAAAACTTTATTATAGAAGACAAAAAGGCCGCCGTCTTTGCTCTCTGGCTGCCGGCCTTGCTGCCTGATCTGCGGCTGTATGCTCTCGTGACGTCACCATCAGGCTCCCAGCGGAGGACAGATGAGAGCAGCTGATCCCAGACCTTCATCCTCCAAAACCATGAGCTACAAGCTTTTAAAAAAATAATCCCCAGCCTCAGGGATTTTGTTACAGACATTGTAAACGGCCTAATGGGTTGTTGGGAAGAAACCTCGCACATTGAGTCAGATGTATTCCGGGGTGAGTAAGAACAGAATCCTACTTTGGTCTCAACAGTCTTTAACAAGCACTATTATGAATTTAATGTTCTCAGCCTCATGTAGGACTGCAATGAATCTTCAGCAGGAGAGCGCAGGAGAAAGAAACATTTATCGAGTCGGCTGCTCTGTGGACAGCGCCAACATGGGTCCGGGGGCCTGTATTCACCAAAAGCACAAGCAGGGGCAAGTTACTCAGCTCCTGTACCCTGATGTGCTCATGTGTAAAACATATATAATAAATATATAAGCACTACAAAACTTTAAAAAATCCATGCAGACTGCTCAACAGTTCTTGACACACAGAGACCGCCCAATAGTACCAGCTGCCATTATTATGATTATAAAATCTCTGTGACAGCCTTGAGAGACATGAGAAAAATGAAGCTGTATAAGTTGAAGTACCTGGAATAACGTTGCCTACTTAGTCACCGAGTCAGACCGGGTTAACCGAGAACCCTAGAGCTTTCCCAAAACAGTCCGCGGGAGGAAGTTTCATTTGCGAGACGGTGTTATTCCAGGCAAGCACCATCCTGAAGCCGGCTTGTCTGGGGACCGCACCCGGCGGGCCAGGGTGAGCGAGGCAAGCCTGGGTCAGGGGTGGAAACAGGCTCGGTGGCAGGCAGGCGAGGCCTTGCGGACGCTGACCCGCGGGGGGCGAGGCTCACCTGGCAGACCTCGGCTCGCATCACAGGGGTTCCAGCAAAGGAACGCCCAAGCATCTGCGGGAGCACCGGAGACAGGAGCGCTTAGGGCAGAGGCCGCGGAGGCTCCACGCTCAGCAACCGAGAGGAACGCCTGGACGCCAGCTAGGGCAGAGGCAGGGAAGGACTCGCGAACAGGAAACGCAGAAGGGTTTATGGCTGACGGTACGCGGGAAAGCGCATGGGGGATCAGGAGCAAATCCAGACTTTCTGGATTATACTGGACAGACGGTGGAATCAGGTGCCAAGGAAAGAAATGTTCATAGTGGGCGGCAGGGAAATCGATACGGGTTCCAGTTCGGGCACGTTCGGGCCAAGCAGGGGAGAACCGCAGAGCACACAGGCCCAGATGCTCCCTTGCCATCGAAGAGTGTCGGTGTAGAGGTGCGGGAGAGAATGTGCGCGGCAGGCGAAGGTGCGGATGTGGGCGGGCCGTCCTGGTAGAGAGCAGGGCGAAAGAGAATCGAACAGGAGTAGCTCAGGAGAACATCAAGAGTGAAACTGAAGGTGGAGGACAGGCACAGAGAAGAAGAGATGAGCAGTGCCAAGCTCATGAAGGAAAGCAGGCAATTCAAGGACTGTGTGCGCAGCCTCACCAAGTGCTGGGACAAGACATCGCTGTGTTTGTGACAGGTGGCATTTGGTGACGAGCGGGGGCAACGCCCAGCTGCAGTGTGTTGAGGAGAGGACGGGAGTCGCAGGAGGGAAGTGTGGTGCATGGCTCGCTTTTCCTGGAGGCGTGGCTAGAGGACAGGGGACAGGCCAGCAGCGAGGGCAGTGCCAGGGCCCAGGCGGCCTGGCAGGGCAGGGTCCAGGGTCCAGGGCCCAGACGGCCTGGGCAGGGCAGAGCGCCCGTGGTAGAAGCCCCGCGGTGCTTTGGGTCTCGGAGCACACAGGTGGACAACTCCGGATGGGCAGGCCCTTCCTCTGGCCCAGTTCTCTCCCTGTATCTTGTTTCTCTACATTCTCCTTTTCTCTGTCCCAAGGAGGGTCGCAGGACGTCTCCTGCCACATGTGGAGGTGTACTGCGCGGTGCTGCCAGTGTCGTTGAGAGGAGCTGAATGCGGTGCACGGCAATGAGCAGGCACTCTGTGTGCATCTGAAGCAGAAGAGATACCAGGGAATCCAGGCCACCAGAAACAGACATGGAGAAATGCTGATTTGCATTACGATATTCTTTGGTTTAGCTTTTATTTCCAAGCAAATAGGAGCATATGTGAAAATCCTATTTAGTGAACAACAAGCAAACTAAACTAAACCAAATAAACATAGAAAAACACTAAAGGAAATATAGCAGAGAGAGGTGGCACTGGGTGACTTCAATGAAAAATCAGTAAACTTTTAGAAATCTAAGGATACTGAAAGCCTATTTAAAGGAGTATCTTACCTATTTTAGTAATCACAGATTTAAAAAAAAATGTATTTGGTACAGGGCCTCACTATGCAGCTTGGACTCGTAGTGATCCTCCTATTTTCAGACTTCCCTGCGCTGGGATTACAGGTATGTGTCACCACACCTGGACTCCTGCTCAGCCTACCTTGGGGCAGGGCTGGTGCAGCATGGGGTGCCGGGCTCAAAGCCCAGTCCCTGCACTTGCCTGAGCAGGCACTTAGTCCACTGAGCAATCTCGCCATCCCTACCACAGATATTTTAGAGCCTCCGAATTGGGTAGTCACTTGTTAAATGAAGGTCACCTATTGGAATTGCATTTGACCGGATGGCTGTATGCTGAACAAGAAAGAGCCAACGAAGTTGATCTCTGGATGCCTCTCGCCATGTGGTATCAAGCCTATCATTTTCTCCATCAAACAAAATACAGCCAAAAGTCAGAAGGCATCAGGATGGGCGTGGGAGGGGAGAGCGGTCCCATGGCCTCGGTCCCTCTCTGCTCCTGTCCCCCCAGTCTGCATCTCCTGCGCGCAGTATTTCATTTCTTGCTTTTGCTTCTCATCTTCTAAACTTTCAGTGCCTTTTAGTAACATTCTTCTTCCTCCTTGTATCTAGTGTCCCTGGTGCTTTTCTCTTGCTCTGTATTACATCTGGCAATAGAAAGGCATTTTTTCCTTCTCCCTTTGACCTTTACCCATTCCCAGCAAATTCATTGCTTTATGACAAATGCCAACATGGTTGTATGCAGACGCAATTTATCTTTCTCCTCAGTGGCTTTGTGAGTGTTCCTTTCTCCCATCCTTCAAACTCTTTGAAGTCCACTTAGATCTCTCTAATCACAGTTTGGAATTCACCTGAATTTCCCTGCTGTGAAAGCAAAAAAAGCTGACACCAAGTTTCTAAGGCCACAGCTCTGAAAGGGAGCTGACACATTTTATTGGTGGAACATGTGAAAAGCTGTGAACGGGAGGTTTTTAAGTAAGTGCTGCATATGAATAACCTTTAGGTGCCTGAGAGTCACATTGTCCTATATATTGGCCATCTCCTCTGTAATTAAAGAAAAGCTTTGAAAAGAAAAGAAGTGTTTGATTTTTCACACTAAAGTCATTCTGGGCAATCAGAACCCACAGCTTGCTATGCCTGCTACAAAGCCTGAAAGCTATTTGCACAAATCTTCCCATGAGGCTGAGGGAGGTCCCAGCATTGCAGCCACTCTCTGCTGTGGAGAGAAAGCCTCATTTCCTACAACTTCTGCTGCATCCATTCACAGGGCTAGTTTTCTTTCCTCTTAAAAAAAAAAGTTACTATAGCAACAACCATCACAAGGCCCTTACTTGAGTACTCATAAATGCTGCTTTCTAAACAGCAGATCCCCGAGCTACATGCAATGTCACAGGGAAAAGCAATGAGTCAGTTAAGAAAGATGAACAAAATGGTGACAAAAAGTGACTTTTAAAAATGGCAATGGCAGTATTCATGGATGTGTGCATTGCATAGGGGACTGCACACATGGCAGGATGGTTCCTCTACAACAAAGCTGTGTAAACAGTCATGTGGTGATTAGATCTGACAATGCCCAGAAAGAGCAAGGAAGAGAACTAGAGCTCAGACTTTTCCAAAAGAGAGGCCGCAAGTCTGGCTTCTCCTCAGACCTTCGGAGCTTGCTGTGCGGCTTGCAGCATGACCAGAAGCAGCGTCCGTCTCCAGTCTGGTCCTGGCAAGCCGAGGCCCGGTGGAAGCTACTTCTACCCACGGGCCTATACCTCCCCCCATGCTCCGGGAGGCCGCTGGACCAAGGAGTCAGAGCCCTTACACGTGTTCACTGGTGCCAGGAGCACTTGTGCTAACGTCATCTCCATTTCGGAAGTGCTATGGGACTTAGGACACCACCACGGAACCAAAAGGAGACTGTTCGCCAACTTCCCCGTCCTCTGACCCACGTCCTAGTGGATGGAGCCTCTGCCTTTCCACTGTGCCCAGCATCTCCATCCTCATCACGTCTGCTGCCGATGCGTTAGCCAGCTCCTCCTCCTCCTTTAGCTTGTTAGCTTGAAAGACTAATCAGCGATGCATTTCTGAAGCCTGACTGTGCATCACTCTAAGTGGGTAAGGAATACACTTGGTCCAATGGAAAGCATTCTGCAAGAGACAGAAAAGCCAGGGCCAACTGCTGGGAAGAAACACTGCAATCCCCCGCTCGCAGGTGTGCTGGTGGAGCAGCACACCCGTCCTCGGCTCTGCGCGCACACTCCGCCTCTGAGCGGGGGAAGGTCACAGAGCAACAGGCAGCAGGCAGCAGGCTGGGCCTCACCTTTCATGGAGCAGCTGAGTTCAGCTTGCATTTCACAGTGCAAAGACAAATGTAATTTTTTTCTAGAAGACAAAAGAGAAGGAAGAAAATAGAACACAATAGAAAAGTCCTTAAAAGAAAACATTTTGTAGTTTTCCTTTTTCTTAATGATACTAACATTTAATCATGCTGCTGAAAGGTAAGCACTCTGTGCCACAATTTATGCGAGGAGAATCTCACTGCTTGGCATTATTTACTTCAGAGAGCTTGCAACTTTGAATCTGTAGCTCTCAGATTCCTTCCTTGAATAGCCGTGCCTTGGGGCTGGGGAAATAGCTCAGTAGAATAAGCGCCTGCCTAGCAAGCGAAAGGGCCTGAGTTCAATCCCCGGTTCCCCGAAAAAGAAAAAATGAGAATATCCGTGTCCTTAAGCAGACATATTAACTCATTTCACAAAGAGTCACATCATAACAAGTGAAAGCCCTAAGCCGGGGAGTGACGTACCCGCTCCTTGGGCTTGTGTTGCAGTCTCCCCCGAGCTCCTGAGGCGAGCTTGCGCCCAGCTGTGCTTCTGTTCAGGGCTGAGCCAGCGAGGCATGCCGGGCAGGGCCTGCTCAGCCCTGTTACGTCCCCACGCACGAGGTTTGACTAAAGGGACTGTGTTCTAGCATCTGCCTTTAAAAGGGTCCATAAAAATGAAAAGCTGGGGCTCAAGTCCAGGGCGCGGGCCCAGGAAGCGCAGCCCCCTCCTTCCGTCACGGCAGGGGCTCCCAGGGCGGACGCACTGCGTAGGTGCAGGCTCCGCAGAGGCCTCGAGGCCTTGAAGGCACGCGCTTCACCTGTTTGCAGAAAGGGCGCATCCAGGTTCACTCAGCAAGAGTGTGAGTAAGACACTTCTAGGAAAAATGCAAAAAAAAAAAAAAAAAAGAATAAAATATTCAATGGCGTCTTGCTCTTGGAAATCGCCAGACCATCTCTGGGGTTGTAGAATTAAAAAAAAACATAAGAAAATCACGCCTTCTGAGGGAAATCTGGACTCCTGCTGGGTTGCTAGACTTGGCCACTGGGCAAGGGACTTGGGAATCTTGGCGGGGAATCTGTGTGGCGGGGCCAAGCCCTCTTTTCTGTCACCAGGATCATCATTTGTCTGCTCCACCGCAGTCCTCCTAGCTCCTTTCCCTCCCATTCAGAGCCTCAGTTTCCAATATGGAAAGTCAACCGCAGGCATCCTGCTTGTGTGCGTCTGATGCTCCGGGCTCCTGCTTCTGCAGTTGGAAGCCTCACCTCTTCACAGCCTGAGGTGTTCCTACTGCTGGCTACAGGGACAGGCAGGCCTGAAATAGCTGTGGACATAAATATTGCCCAACAGGGGATGTGGCCACTGGCAGATCTTGGCTGGCCCTGTACCGCTGGACTTTCTGAGGCAGATTCGCGGGTCCTAGCGGGTGTCTGTGTGGTAGAGGGGTAGAACCCATCCATGAGCTTCTGCGACAAGGACCGAGTACACTAGGAACCAGAAACAGAGGCAAGAACTCTGCTGCACCAGGCGGAGCAGTGAGCAGGAAAAGGGGACAGCGAAAGGGGAAGAAGAGAGCTGACTGGGCGAGAAAGGAGGTGTCAGGTCCTGGTGGAGCAATGCAGACACTCGGGAACCGAGGAGGCCCTGCGCCAGGGAAGCCAGGGTGGGAAGGAGCGGCAGGCTCACAGCCCGCAAGACCCCAGCCAGGAATTTCATGCGGAGACGAGGTGACACTTTGCATGTTTGGTGGCATGAGATGGAGTCGCTTGGGCAGTAAGTGAGGCAGTACACACCCACCCTTGGTTATGGGATCCGGTTAGTAAACGCCTCCAGCAAGCACTCAGCACCCACAGAAGGCAAGGCCTCTTCCTGCCCTGGCAGGACCACATGAAAACCAGACAACACAGCCTCTGCCTCTGAGGAATCACGGGCATCTAGGGTGACAGTCTGACAATGCGTGAGCAAACAGCAAGTGTCAGGAAGTGGCACACACTGGGAAAAGGCGTGTGATAAGGTCTAAGAGGAGGGCCGGGACAGGCTGCCTGAGGCTGCGGCATCAGAACAGACGCCCGGCTGAGAAGAGGCTGCCTACCCGCAACCCAAGGCCAGGATCTCGGCACGAGTGGCGGCAATGAACAAGTTTCCGACCCAAGTGTTAGCATCCTTCCCGGCAGCATTTCACGGCGCTCTTCAGAAACTGGCTTCGCTGAGCCCTGGGAGCTACCGCAGCACCGTCACGGGCTGAAAACATCCGATGCTAGTCAGCTTTTCTGCCCGCCCGACAGGTCTGGAGCCAGGAAGCTGCTCTGCCGGTGGGATTTGAACTCGGCCACGCAGGCAGCAGAGAAGCCCGCAGCTCCTGTGCACAGCGTGTGGTGTGGGGTTTCTTAGGTAGAGACGAGTGGTGCCGTATCCTCTCCCTTTCCAGGGCTGGCACCATGTGCTGCTTCACTCACGGACAGCCACTGTACATTACCTCTCGCGCCTGTGTTTCCCACCCCGTGGGCTCCAAGGAGGAGCTCAGCTATTCCACGTTTCACCATCTGTGCTGAAAAGCCAGAGTGACAGAGGTGGCATTCAGACATTCTAACCCAGCTACAGAGGGACCGCATGCTGACCCCGAAGGCTGGCTCACCCCAGGTCCCTGGCCTGCACAGAACCCCAGCAGGGTCCGCCTGCAGCACCACGTGTCTTCTCGCAGGGAGCAGGCACGGCAAGGAGGAGGTCCTGGCTTGTGTGTGTAACTTAGAAGCGGCTTTTATGCTCGACTGCTAAGCTCGCTGGTGTGCAGCCGTGGCAACAGACGGAGCTGAGCTCCCTGAACCTCTGCAGGATTGGGAGGAGGAAGGCGGAAAAATAAAGCAGATTTGCAAAGTACATTCGCTGAGCCCATGATTGCCCTGGCTTGTGCGGGTTCCTCTCAGCGGAGCAGGGGGGTGTTCCTACGTATGCCAAAGAAAACGGAGGCTTCGCTTTCCCGTTTATGCAGTGAATCAGCAGTGGGCATACTGAATGCCTATTAGGTGCAAGGCATTGCTATAGCCATGAAGAGGAGTACAGAGAAATACAATACAGGACACACTAAAAAGGGCTAATTGACATTCTTAAAGAACAAAGGCAAAAAATTTCAGCAGGCAGTTCCTAAGCACTGATAACAAACGGTAACCTGAGTTGACAACCATTAACCCAGGCATGGAGAAAGTAAGACCTAAGAGCCGTGAAAACTGGAGACCAAAAACGCCAGACCACTCACCTGTCCTCGCCTTACCTGCCACTGGGGCGTGATCACTGAACACGAGCATAGTGGGGCATAAGCTGTGCGTGGCACTGGCCGTCACCAGCCAGAGATGAGCACAGGGACCGGGTCTTCTTTTAGGGGACTCACAGCATGCACCAAATGGATACCCAAAGTTCCACTGTGTGCGTGTGTGTCCGGGGATAAGTAGGAGCAGTTTAGGATAGCATTTAGATGTGTGAGGAGGGCATTCCAAAGTGAGTGAGGCCAGGGAGATGGCTCAGTGGTCTACGTGCCTGCCTTCAAGCGCAAGGACCAGGGTTCAGTTCCCAGTACCACATGCCATGCCAGCCCCGGACCAAGTCAGCCACTGAAAACTGGTGTGGTGCATACACCTGTAACCCCAGCAAAAGGGAGGCTGAGACAGGGGGATCACTGTGGGTCCGAGCCACGCAGCAAGACCTTGTACCAAGTAAATAAATAAATGATTCAAAGGAGAGTGAATCCGGTGCAAATGAGGGGAGAAGAGCATGTAAATATTATAACGTTAAGCACGGCGTGGACACGGACCAGCCTCGCGAAGTCTTGCGGCAGACAGCAGCCTTCACAGTATCGTCGCACTGCAGGAGCCTGTCGGCAAGCTCTGCAATGAGAAGGCGGGCAGCACTGCAGCAAGAGCAGAATATGCAAGGGCCAGACCAGTCCTGATTAAAGAAGGTCTGTAGTCTGCGGAGACTACTAGACTCCAATACTTAAAAATTACATGTAACCAACAGTGAATAAACTCTGTGGTCGGGAAAACCGACGTCATACGAAGAAGTCTGGAGAGGGCCCAAGAAATAATTTGGTCTAGGATTCTGCCTGTTATCAGTCACTCTAAATCATCCCAGAAAGATATTTTCTCCTCACATGTATACAGACAGAAGGGCCACAGCTGCTCCCCTTACAGGAGGGAACCATCGATGCCTGAATACGGTCCTTCTGTTTCCTTCAGCACCATCCAAGCCGACACCTGTCAGGCACTGGGCTGCGTCACAGCAGGCACAAGGTTCTGTCACGTGTGGGCCTCGGGTCCAGGAAGGCCATCAGCTAGCAGAGCACAACACACAACTCCAGATGAGGGCGGCTAGCCCCGGGGCTCCGGGAGAGCACGCCACGCTGCCTGATGGCAAAGAGGGCTGCACCCTTAAGCTCCAGTCCACGGTGCTGGAACGGGGCTCAGCAGACAGCACGAGTCACAGTCAGTGACTCCTGAACCGAGAGGGCATACAACGGCCAGAAGAAAACAGGATGAGGGCCCAGCTCTGCAAGGGTGAGCAGCAGCAGGAGGGCCGAAGGAGGCACTCGCGAAGGCGTCTGCCTCTTGCTTTCCCCTCAGCGGCCGTGAGTATATCTGATGAACAACCTTGTTGTAATATTTCTATGTGATCAAAGATAGCAAAAAAGCTGCTTATCTTTGCTGCTCCGAGCTAAAAACACTCTTCTGCACTTTCTCCTTTTACTACCTTCCCCCCTTGCTTCACTTCAAGCTATTCTTTTTGCTCTAAGCTCTCCCACAGCTTCGCCCTATTACGAGAATTATAGAACTCCCTATAGCCCTATCAACACTGACAGCACTTTGGTCTTTCATTGTATTTGGTTTCCACAGCATCCTCACAGGGGTCAAGGAACAGTAGTATTGCTGTTACAAAGAGAAGCAAATGTTGAGGTCGGCAGGACCCTGAACCCAGCCCCAGGACACTCACGCCCTGGTCCCCACCCCCACGAACAGGTCGCCTTATGTAGAGACATGGCTGGCCTGGATTAGTTAAGGTTCTTGGGTTCCTGGTGATGCTAGACATCTAGGTAGAGGCAATGCACTCATGGGGTCTGTATAAACGGCGGCAGAGGCAGGAGGGCCATGGTGGGGCGCGGGGAGGCCTGGCTGCTGACTTTGAGGGTGGCAGGGGCCGCAAGGCAGGAAGCACAGAGAGCTTCTCAAAGTAAGAAGAGCTGGGAAAGCAGATTCTCTCTGAACCTCCTCGATGCCACAAGATTTTAGCCTGATGAGACTCATTTTGGGTGTCTGACTTCTGGAACTGTGATGTAAGGCATTCACATTATTTTGGAGCCACCAAGTTTGGGGCTCCAACACAGCACCAGTACTAATGCTGGTGTACTTCACCTGAGTTGGAAGGTCTCAGTCAAGAAGGCAGGTAAAGGGCCGGGGAGATGGCTCAGTGAAATAAGTGCTTCCCTGGCAAGCGCAAGGGCCTGAGTTCAATCCCCGGTTCCATAAAAAAAAAAAAGAAGGCAGGTAAACCATGGTCTATTCAGCAGTTGGCTGTTTCCTCGAGATACACTATTTCCTCTGATCTCTCTTCCCAGCCCAACCTGTTCTCTATCACAGTGCCTTCTCTATTTCCTTAAAATCAATTATAATTTTCAGTCATTTTATTTATTTGGAAAATAAGTGTTATATTTCTGCTTCTACCAGGGTACAATTTCCAGGAGGAGATGAGCCCGAAATCTGCTCTCTACTGCCCATAGCAGCGCCCGGCAAATAGTAAGTGCTCAACATGTATTTGTTGGGGAGCAATGTCTCCCGAGGTAAGGATGCAACTGCTCAGTAGAGCCACCACGGCCAGCACATTGTCCAGCGTGCAGCACAAGCTGGGGACCAGGAGGAATCTGGGGCACCTGCTTTGTTGGGAGTTGATTGAAAAAATGTATGCGTAGCACTGTCCCTGGGGTTCCAGGGAGGATTGCTCTACACGCTCGCGGGAAGACAGACTCGGATCCCACAGCCCGCTTCGTGGGCCCTCGACGCCTCTCCTCTTCAGGAAGCGTCTCTTCCAGTCCCTTAAGTACTTTGTTTCCACTCCGCATCTAATTGCTTTTGGATAATTATAGCGTTAATTCTTCATAATGAATAATAAAAAATAAATCAGACTTGTGGAAGGCTGTGGAGCAAGATGCCCCGTGAGCGGTTTTCAGCTCTCCCCTCCCTTCTCGTCGTCCTCACACCCCTCCTCTCTCTAATCTTGTGCATTAGAACTGCATGTATGTAGAAAGGGTCCCCCGTGCCAGCGACCATCAGTGAGGCTTGCAAACAAGTACCAACCTAGAGATCAGGATCCTAAGGCACGAAAGGAGAAACCGGAGAACAAAGGGAAACAAATTACAAGGAACTCGTGTTTTCTCATTTCTTGCTTCCAAAGTGAGGGCGGGTCCTACCTTCTTCTCGGGTCCTAAATTGTGTGAGGAGACCCTCTGATGTGACAGCCAGGTTCAGAACTAAGGAAGGAATAAGTACCAATTGGAAGGCAGTGACAGTCAGGAGGGAAGGAAAGGATAGCTTGGAAACTAATCCAGATTTTAGGCTGATTTCTAAAGAGAGAGCAAGATCGGATGTTGGCTTTTTGTTTCATACCAGGCCCCCCAGGACCTGCAGCAGCTTTGGGCGGACCCGAAGTCCTCTCTTGGGCCCTGGCCGGGCTCACTTTCCGACAGGCTCCCACATCATGAGAATTTCTGCCACTTAATATGGAAGAGTGATCCAGGGGTCTCAGATTTTGACTGGAAATAAGCAGATCTCCAGGACCCCAGAAATGGTCATTTCAGCACATTTCCATCAGTGAGCGCGAGATGTTCAGGACTTGGCAGCTGCGCCTGAACTTCAGCTGCGCGGGAGGCCGCTGCTGCGAGGCCATCAGTGCTCCCTGTGGTGGGAAGAGGCCAACTGGCCCAGTTTGTTATTAGCTATCACCAATAGCACTTTGCAGGCATGTACAGTGCTGCAGGTTCACGAACCCACATAAAATGTTCCAAAGCATCATAATGCTTTTTGCCTCACTTCAAACCTAAATTTCAGTTTCTCAAGCTCTTCCTTGTGAATCACGATGAGCTTGACCAGCATTAATGTGTAAATGTTTTGGTGAATGCGTCGGCACCCTGGTGGCCTCTATTTCATCACAGTAAGGCTATGCGTTGGAAAACATGAGGAGCAGAGGACAGGACTGTGGGGGGCACGACACCCTGACATTCACGCCACCCCTCGGCTCTGTCTCAGCTTAGCTGGCTTTCTGTCTGACCCTCGTGCGTAAACCCCAGCCCCAGCAACACAGGACACGTCAGCCTGACGTCACGCCAGACATGCAGGTAGTGCTGCACATTGGTCTGGCTTGAAGAGAGTATTTCTGAATTTCTAAGCCATGAGTCCCCAGTAAAGGGGAAGAAAATCCGTGTTTCTGTCTGGGACATTGTTCAAAACATTTTTGTTCTCTTCTCAAGCTACAGAAGGTCCTTAAGTCTATGCAAGTGCCTTCGGATCCACAAGCCTGTGGGAACAGCCCCAAAGGGAGGGAGACAGAACCAGACAAAGGAAGCGGTTTCGTAAGAAACAGAGGCGGCAGGAACGCGGATATTTCAGGCTGACGTGTGGGTATGACTTGCTTATTTGTTTTCCAGAGAAAATAGAAGGCATTCAGTCATAAGACATTTTATCTCCAAGGCTGCAGTAAACTACCACACCTGTCGACTTTTATTTCTCACCAAGGCCCCCATAAAATCCGAAGCAGCAAATCGGAATTCTGTGTGGTTTAGAGGGAATGCAAGCACAGACTCCAGCCAGGAGGGAAAAGATCAATTATCCCATTCTTTACGTGCCCCGGCTCGCACTGAGAAAGCCCCATGCCAGTGAAACGTGAGCTCCAGCCGCGGCCGCGCAGAGCTCGCGCAAGCTGCTGGCCTCGCCGAGTGCGGAACAGCCTCTACGGCCCAGGCCAGGGGAAGGTCTGATGCCCGCTCGCCTGGGGACGAGACAAGCAACACGTCTAGACAGCTCACCCAGCCCGCGACCTGCGGCGACCCTGACTCGCTGCTGACTCCGCGCACTCAGGGCCGCTCCTGGCTGAGGCTCTGTGCGTCTCCTCTTGGACAAGGCAGTCTCAGGAGGCCGACGGCCCCTGGGCTGAGAGGTCCATCGCTGCCCCCCACTAGCTGTGGAGTGACGAGCAATCCGTCCCTAGTGCCCACCCTCCGAGTCACTGATTATAGCCTTAGCGGGGTCCAAGCGCGCTACCCCAATGAAGAAACCACTGATTCTCTTGAGAATGTCAGAGTTTACCTGAGTGAGACATGCTTTAGAAACCTTCAAATGTTTTTTCCCCTGATAATCAAGTCCATCTGTCTCTGAGCTTGGCTGAGCTCCTTCAGGTTAGAAGGCTTGTGTCGTTGTCCCTTGTGTCCTCATACCTCACCAGTGTCTGGCACCCTGTATGACTTCAATAATGCCTGCTTCATGAAGAGTTTGGCAGGTTTCCTTTTTCCCTAAGTGTATTTAGTAGTCCATATGCATTTGGCTTCGTGGTCATGCACAGTGGACACAACTATAGTAGAAGGCCTCTTTCTTGGACAGTAAAGCTACAGTGACTTTTTTAGACGTCTTTTGTAGTAAGTTGCGAGGTTTACTCAGGGTTCTTTAATGAACAAGAGACTCACCTAGGGGAGGAAGAGAGGCCACAACTGAGGAAGAAAGGCAGGCGGCGCAGGCCCTGCTGGTAGGGGTTAGGACTGCTCTCAGCAGATGCTACGATTTAAAAGGGTCAAAACTATGATTTCCTCCCGAGCCCCTCGGGCTCTGCTTCCTCCAGCGTCCCAGAGGGCATCGGTGCCCCTTCCCTGTGTCCAGTCCAGTGGGGCACCAAGAAGCAGCAGCAGCAGGACCCACTCTGTCTTTGAACTTTCACAAGGTTGGAAAAGCGGCGACTGAGCCATAATATGATGTGCACCCCACGGAGGGAGAAAGCATCACCCCGAAAGAGAAATAGAAGGGAAACCCAATCCTACTATTAGCTTTCAGTGAGCCAACCGCAGCTCTTCACCTGAAAAGCGCCAGTCATACCACCTGCTTTACCTAGCAAAGAGTTAAGTTGTTGTAAGTATTTGCTGAGATAGAGAATCCATGGGAAAGCATGCTGAAAAGGACACAGTGTTGGATTCCAGGGCTCCTTGTCCTTCTCCTTATCATATATCATGGTTGTATCTGTTTCAATTCAAATGTAGGGGGTAGGGAGGGAGAGACAGGAAGAGAGACTTGCATTTGCACATATGCAAACACTTTACAGGAAGTACACAAAAGGAAGGGAGGGAGTCACAGATCACAGAAATGTTAAAGGGGTCAGTATGGAACCTGGACTCAAATGCTAAACCTTTCAGGTTTGCTAAAGAAGCGCATTTACTAAGTTTGAGAGCAGTTTTCTCAGTTTTTCTATTCTAGGCTGATTCTGCTCCTTGGGTTTTTGGTGAGAATGAATAGTGGCTACCTTTCCCCTAGACTGAATTATCTGGCCTTGTTTTATTAATGCCTGTTGATAAAACATCATCTGTCTGGAGCCACTAAGCGGTCACTTAGGAAAAAACAACATTGCTGCCTCTTCCTACGGGGGTTGAGCTGCCCCTAAACAACCTGAAATGTTGGTTAGTTGTACAGATTCCCAGGGGCAGGGACAGGGGCACGGGCAGGGGCAGGGGCAGGGGCAGGGGCAGGGGCAGGGAAGCTGTTGAGCAGAGGAGACAGGCCCCAGGCCAGACCGCCAGGGCGATTCAGGCAGAAGCACTTGTGCTCAGCAGGACGACCTCCAGGCTGCGAAGTCCCCAAGTCACAGGGCACAGGACGGTGCAGAAACACCTGTCCGTACTCCAAGTCTCTCAGCCTTCTGGAGGTTAGCCAAAGATTCAGCAGGGAAAGAGGTGACATCTCGAATTCCACGAATTTTACTGTGGCTGCACTGGAGGAAGCCCTGACCCTGACTAGACTGACGTCAACTTTACCATAACTCTGGATGGTTAAGACCAAGTTAAAACAAGACCTATATAACTAAAAATGTAACTTTTGTATCTGATAAGGTCAGCCAAATCCCCTCAGGATTTACCCTGAACAGCACCTTGTAGTTCTTTTGTCAGTGGATGAGTCACGGCCATTGCTTGATCAATTAGCTCTCTGTGAAAGCCTCAGAGAATTTTTTCTCTGTAGGTGACTCTCCGTAGGCGCATTATACATCATCGATCACTTTCCCCATAATCTACTTGATCAGAAAATTTGGTAGAGCACTGAGTTATAGGAAGTCACAGCAGAGGTTCTCTGATGTCCTGAGTCCTCACTGACCTTGAAGGGCTGGGGCCAAAATATCAGCTAAATATAACCACAAGGTATAAAAAGCAATGCCATATTAATATGCTGAGCTGTAAAAGGCTTAACTTCTGACAACTGCCAGTTGTGCCGCTAACCCACTACCATTATGGACTATTGCACTATATTGGGATATTTTGCTGAATTCAAGTACCTACAGTATTTGAACTGGCATCAAGTATGAAAAGGTCCTTTAAAGACTTTTCCAAATACAGCATCTCTAACAACAATGGAACACTCATCTCTTTCAAAAAAAAACAAAACAAAAAGGGGACATAAATAAAGGATAATTTTGTAGTGAAAAATATATATATATGTATATGGAAAATAGGATATACAGCTACCTTAGTTCAATGAGAAGAAAGGTTTGTATTAATATTGTTTAGACAAGATATGTCTACATCTTGTCCTCTGAGTAACTACAATGAAGACAACAACATATAATGTATTAATTATTGTAACTGTCCTACTAACCTGTTTTGAAACTGTTTCATTTCTATTTTTTTCCTCATTAAAATGAATAATAAAAAAGGTAACCATGAACCCACCCTCCCTGGGGTCAGGGCTCTAGCAGGAGGGGAGAGACAGGCCCATCACGGCACGTGCTGGCCGGCACATGCATTCGGAACTCCTGAGCACGCTGATGTGGTATGCCAGTCTTGCATCGTGAACAGTGGTGCTACTGCCGAGCTCCAGCAACCCTTGACATCCACTGATAGTGATGTACAAGGCAATGTGTAGAGGTCTCCTGGCAGAAGAAACATAAAACAAGGTCCAGGGCCTCTTCTTTCCTCTACCCGCAAGAATCCAGAATGGTGTTTTCTTATTCTTTTCGTAATATGTCAGACCCAGCAATAATATGAGTTGGGCTTCAAGGCTGAAGAAGGAAGTAAAGAGATGCAGTATCCCTTATAAGGTGCCTCCTGGGTGGGGGTGGAGGGCACAGGTGCTAACTGTGACCTCACTGGGGGCACATTAGAGGGGAAAGAGACTCACAGTGGTCTGAAGTCACCTGAGAGTTCTAACTCACATGCAAAGCGGGAGCTCAGACTTCAGGGGTCGCCTTTCATGGGAAGAAGCTGCAGCCCTGACAGTGACACAGCGCTCTCGCTGGCAGCAAGCGTCACAAGCCACAAGGAAGGGCCCTGGAGACCCGAGGGGGAGGGAGTGCCAACACTGGGCTTCTCCATCTTAAGAGTCTACTTGCAGAGATAACTACAAAGAAACAGCAATAAAGTTTTGTAAGTGAAGATCACAGCAGCTAAAGACACAGTAGAGAAAGCAAGCAGATCCAGCCCTCCCTTTCTGAGGGGCTGCATCTGTGAATCCAACCAATCTCAAACAGAAAGTGCTGAAAAAACTCTGCTGAACACATACACGTTTGCCCTTATTCACTAAGCATAGAACAAGCGATGACGTGACTTTGCATTGCATGACTATACGTAATCTCAAGATGACTAAAGCACACAGGGGACAAGCACATGTCACATGAAATCACTGTGCCACTCATGGGGGAAGCCAAGCTGTATGGGGTCCAATAGAGATATCTTATTTTTGGCTTTCAAGTTAAGGCTCCAGGCAGGGTATTGTGCTTGAGTCTGACACCTAAACTGAAAAGCACATTGAAAGTAGAGAGGAAAACACACAATTCAGTTTAGCTGGAATACAGTGTGTGCCCCAATGCATCCGTTCATTCAGTGGACATTGAGCACAACTCACAAGGTGGCCAGCACGCACGAGGCTGTGAACAGTGTTCCACAGACCCAGGTCCTACTCTGGAGGAGCTCAGGACCTCACCGTGGTGTGACTCAGCTCTGTAAGCGCTACACCCGAGGCCTAAACCAAATGTCCCTGGAGTCCAGGGAAGCACCCCGTTCTAATTATGGTGATCAGGAAGACCTTCAGGGAAGACAGCATTCCAGTTGAGCCCAAAGGATTCCAGTATGGGACCAGATTGAGAGCAGCTCAGGGTAAGGGGTGGGCACAAGCAAAGGGACCAAAGAAGACAAGTACTAGGACGTGCCAGAGCAGTGTGATGGATTCTGGAGTGAGTGGATCTCACGCCGTGGGGTGAGGGAGGTGGAGTGAAGGTCAGACCTTTAATGCCTTTGGACACTGGGCAGCCAGGAGCTTTTGAGTGTTCCTAGCTGGCAGCCAGGCCTGATGCCAGCCCGTGTGGGTAAGGGCACAGGGAGCAGACGGTGGGCTCAAGACCAAGCCCAGAGCCGCACTGCCAGAGCAGTCATTTCAGGCTGGGTTTCTACCAGCTGCCCTAGAATGCAGGCTCCTGACCTCTTGCTAACCGTGTTTCCAACGTAGGGAAAGCACAGCCCTGCTGCTTAACCCGTCTATAAAGTTCAGCCCAAAAGGTTAGGGTTAGGGTTAGGGTTAGGGTTAGTGTCGATGGCACAGTTACCTGACCAGTGGCGACACATGACTTCCTTTTAGCTGTGTAAAGCAGATGGGTGATTTTTGGAACAGCGCACAAGGACATTGTGCTAACGGGCTGGCCCATGTGAGGGCCGTAGCCGTCTTTGCATGGTGCTGTTTCTATTAATGCTCAGGTAAGAGAAAGTCCTTTCTCTGGAGGGAATGGTCCATTATTGTTGGACTACTTATTAAAAAGATACGCTGAAGCTGTTTTCACTCAGATTCTCTATGACATGCTCATAGCTGAGGTGGAGAGTTGCCATAGTTACCTGTAAGCTGTTAAGCAGAGCAATCTCTGCTAAAATCTCTCCAGCAAGGCTAGCTAGACATTTTCAATCAACCAAATAATTTCCTGCCTAATGGAAGTTAATGAAATTATTAAAAGAGTAAAAGAAATTGGAAACAAATTTAATATCGACAAGCTTTACGTTGAAATATATTTAAGGGACCAGCCATTTCTGTGGGGTCCTTGCCCACGGGAAAGTCTCCTGCAGAACTAGACATCTGGAGGGAAGTTTAGAGTAAAAACACATTTGGATTTTGGCACAGATTCCTGCCTTTGAATCCAGCCCCTCGTTAGCAGCTTCTGTATAGCATTGTTCTTCCTCCAGGGGCCATAAAAATGAGCCAAACCTTTGTTCAACCTAAACTTCTTCCTTGGTCAGCCGCTGCTCCTGCGCCCCATGCCACTGGTCCTTCCGTTTCCACGAGAAGCATCAGCGTGGGGCGGGATGCAGGCTGCATAAGACACGCTCCAGGCCAGCAGTCGAGAAGAAAAGACTTCTCATAAAATAATCTTTAACTCAGGGTTATTCAAGGCACCTAGAGGTCTTGTCAGCCTGTGGATTCGGATTCAGCAGGTGTGGCTGGGGCCTGAGAGCCCTCTAAACAGTTCTCCCAGGTGCTCTAGGACATACGTGTTGCTGCTGCTGTTCAGTTTCTGCTTCTTGAGACAAGGTCTCCCCGTGTGCTCTGGCCTGGCCTCCACCTCTGGGTCCTCCTGCCTCTGCCCCAGGGGCTGGGGCTGTGGCCTGCAGTGTCAGGGCTGACTCACAGACCAGGGCTTGGGCAGCAAGGCCCAAGCTGCTTCCTCGCCTGCTCCCTGGAGCTGTCACCCAGATCCACTGAGAGCACTACTGCCCTCTTGGCTGGACACACACTCGCCTGTTCTGCCCACACAGTGCTGCAGCTGGGGACCCTGCAGATGCTCACCAGGTCCTTGCAGCATGCCGCTGCTGGGGACCTCCAGGACCGCCTGAGGACTATGCTCACTACACCAAGTAAACCACCAAGTAGCTCAGTTAACAAGTAAGCAGTGCAAGCAGGGACTGAGTGGAGTGTTTCACCCCAGGGCAAAACAGCATTCCACTGATCTTTGTCCTTTCACAACAATCAAAGTACAAATCAAGAGTAAATCGTCAGCATGGTGGGCCACGTGTATAATCCCAGCACCCAGGAAGCCGAGGCAGGATTGCGAGTTTGAGGCCTGCCTCAGCTACATACTTAAGACTGTTTAAAAACATGAACAGATAAAATCATCAAGTCAAAGCAGAACAGAATTTTGCTGATATATGGCACTGCCAAAAATCACAGCACATGTGGGAAGTCTTGTTATTTTTTGAAAACATGGGATTTCATCATATGGCACAGATTTTATTTTTATATTATAGTCTATTTAAGGAATTTTGTAGGGCCTTTTTGTGGAATGATGTGCTATACATTAGCCACCTTAACCATTTGTACCATATCTATTGACTATCTGCTTCAAGATTTATCTACCATTGCAATTGGAAAAAGATGGGTTAGGGCAGCCGTTGTATTAAAATTAGAGATAGACATTACTCCACCAGTCTGTACGACAGATCCTCTCCTCCATCACCACTTACTGAATTGGTCACATTCCTGCTTAAGTTTTTTTATTCAAAGGAAACTCAAGTCCAAATTTCCAAAGCTCTCTATGGTGATATAAAATTTGTACACCTATTTGTGTGTGATTTTTATTTTATTTACTCAGTATATTGAGAAGGATGGGCGTGCTGGATAGATGCAAAAATAAAGGGTCAAGTTTCAGAGTTTACACACCCCTGTACATGCATATGGTCCTGATGCGTACGTATGTGTCCTTACACAGCCGACCTGATTTACAAGTACATTCAGCATGACAGCATGTTGAAGAAGGAGCTTCCTTTGGATGATTAGATCCCATCCTTCTCCTCCTTGTGAGTTGTATGGCACACGGTATCCTCCTGGCCTTTTTTTTTTTTTTCCCCCCAGCAGAACCGGGGCTCAAACACAGGCCCTTGCGCTTGCCAGGGAAGCGCTTATTCCACTGAGCCATCTCTCCGGCCCCACTTCCTAGCCTTAAAATTGGTATGTTCCTTCATAAATTTTAAAAATATCAAATACTATAGCAGGAAGAAACATTATTAAAAATACTTTCTAAAAAGACTATTCATAAAATATGTAAAGCTCTTCCCATCTTAGACCAATAACTTCGGGACACAACGAAACCCCACGGACAGCCTCGGAGCACCGCCCGCTGGCTCCGCCCAGGGTTTCCGAGTCCCTGGGTGTGGGCTGGGCCTCAGTGCGCAGCTCTAACCTTTCCAGATCATGCTCTTGCTGCAGGTGCAGAGCCCGCGCCTCGAGAGTCGCCGTCCTAGAGCGTTCATCCCCGCGTGTGGCTGTCAGGAGGGTGAAGGATGTGTGGGATCCCCGCGTCGAGCTTCGATCAAGACGCCCCAGCTGAAGAGCACGGGAGGTGGTGTGCAGCTGTCAGTGATGCTTCGGTTACTTGTTTATTTCCGAAGTCCTGGGACAGAACCAAGGCCTCTCTCATGCTAGGCAAGTGTCTACCACTAAGCTCCCTCACCCCTTCTCATAGCTGGGCTCCATGTACTGCTCCGGCTGGCCTTGCACTTGTGACCCTCCTGCATCGGCCTCCCAAATGCCGGGACTACAGCCACCCACCCTGCTGTTGGCTGTCGGTCATTTTCGCAGCTTCCCAGGGAGAGAGGATGGTCATCAAGACTCAGAACTCCCAAGCATAACAGAAGATCCTTTCTTTAAATTATGGAGCAAAACTCCATCATCTCACTCCCATCTTAGTGTACATATGATGACCCAAGAGCATAAAATTTAGCAAAATAAGATGCAGATACAATGTCTGGTGGCTGTGGAGGTAAAACTGTGAAACGGTCCAGCCAGCTGTCTAACTTGGAGACTGTCTTCCTGGCACGCACTGCACACGTCTGGCACTCGGACTTCAAGCTCCAAGAGGCTGCGGCCGTCTCTGCTCAGGGCTCCTGGTGCAGACGCTGGTCGAGTGGCCACGCTGCATCCCCAGTCGCAAACCGTGGCCCTGGACTTCCAGGACAGCTCCACGTTTCTAGTGCATCCACACCGTGGCTCAGAGCCCCGGGAGGGCTGCTCCTCGTCCGCACTCACTCCCAGCGTCCTGTCCACGTGCCCCTTCAGTGGCCCAGCGTGAAAGAGGTTACAGAGAATAAATAAGGAGATTCCAAAGTCCCCTTCAGCCTGCCACGCCACAGCAGTGCCTGGACTTGCTATTTCAATCGTGGGTGAAGAATCTAATCCAGGGATTTAAGAGTTTCATAATATCTACATCTTGGATATTAATTCCATTTAAGAATTATTTGCTATAAGTTTGAATATCTGTCATCCTCATATCCAGGGATTGTGATTCCTCTATAAGAGAAAAATTCAGATTTTTAAATTCTAAATAGACATTTTCTTTTTCTTTATAATGCTCCTTTAGCCTTTGCCCCAGTCACCTGAAGGAAAACATTTCACCTCCAAAGTGGTTTTCCTTTCTGACTGAAGTCTTTGTGACTGTTAAAATGTGTACCAGGGTTACAGCTCAGCGGCCCAGCACCTGCCTGACAAGCACAGGGTCCGGAGTTTGATTCCTGGTACAATAAATACACAAACAAACAATTAAATAATAAAAAAGTTCATTTTTGAAGTATGGGATGAAAATACACTTCTTTTTAATTTATATTTATTTTAATTCTACCTGTCATGTAGGTTCGCCCAAACACAGCTAATCTTTCTTGATGTTAAAGTATTTACTGGAATCTACCATAGTAGGCATGGGATGAACACAAAGATGAAATCCCGCTTTAGTAAGAGGTGGGAATACAAAAGCACAAGCTCCACGATGGATAGACACACACAAAATCGCAGGAGGGGGCAGACCCAGCAGGGCACTGGCACCTTGCTTCAGAATAGACAACATTTGAAACATAGCCTGAACAATAGGTGACATTACAGCAAGAGACGAAAAGGTGTTACAGCTAATTTTGAGAAAGAAAACAGCATTAAGTAGAAGCTAAGAACGGTAAAAAGTATACTCTATCTAGAAGGTGCAAGAATTACAGACATGTCTGCACCTAAACACAGAGCCACGCAGCACAGGAAGACGCATTCAGAGGAAGAAAGGCAGAGCGGTCACCACCTGTAGCTTGCGCCTTCAGAACTCACGGAGGGCTGCCCCACACCCAGACCCCACTGCCACAACGGAGTGGTCAACAGGGCGACAGAAGCTGGGGCGCCATACACTGAGTTAGACCTTCTACCTGAGTAGACCTAGCTGAGCACAACCCCCAGCCACCACAGAGGATGGATTTTTCACAAGTGCGCATGCACCTTTTCCAGGATACAGGACGTACCCACAATTCCACTTATATGCAGTTAACAGAAGAGGCAAACCCGTAACCACAACAACCAGGGGAAGAGGCCCGTGGCGAGGCGCTGCTACTGCGTGTGGAGTTTACAGGATGATAAAACTATTCTGGAATTTGGGAGTGGCAATGGTTGGACAGTTTAAAACATACCATAGAAATAATGAACCAGATATTTTAAGGTTAAAGACCGCTCACGAACAAGGAACTACATCTGTCTTGCAAGCCGTAGAAGTTGCCTAGTTATATACTTATTGTGCCTCTGCTCAAATCCTGTGCAGAAAGGAGCTTCTTAGTAGAAAATTAGGAAGAACTAGCTATGCAGAACGAGGCATTCGCATTCATTCATTTCTTAAATCTGTTAAAGATCGGTTGCATGCCAGGCCTTCCGCAAAGTGCTGAAGACTCAGCGGTGAATCGGAAAGACAGCAGTTTGCCACTGTATGTACCTTAGGAAAGCTAAGCACAGAACAGTGCTTCAGTCCTTGATACCATGCACAAGCGGACGAGCATAGTTACTTTTGTGTGCATATAAAGCTATTGCATAATAATTTGATTTCACCAATCAGAAGAAACAGCATATGAATAGAAGGCCAGCACCACAAAAGCACCAAAAGAAGTGGGCACAAGCAGCCTAGCGCACCTTGGCACTCTCCAGAGGCAGACAGCAGCCATCCTGCAATCCTAAACCGGGGCCGCATGCTTTAGCTTCCAGAGAACACCTGCCACGGTGTTCCTACCAAGCCGTGAAATATAAATATTAAAATAAAATTTAATTTTTAATGTATTTTGTACAGGGTTTCACTGTGCAGCTTGGGCTCATGAGTGATCCTCCTGTCTCAGCCTCCCCAGCGCTGGGATTATAGGTGTGTGCCACCACACTTGGACCTGGAAGCCGGCTCAGTGCACCTGAGGGTGGAGCAAGTGTGGCACGCAGTACCGCTCCCTGCACTTGCCTAAGCAGGCACTTAATCTACTGAGCTATCTGGCTGGCACTAAAATTTAATTTAAAAGGACTAGGGCCAGCCAAATAGCTCAGAGGATTAAAGCACCTACAAGTAGGCGCAGGGGCTGGGGATTTGATCACAGGGCCTGCTGAGCCCTGCCGGCCCTTCCCTGGGGCACGCTGAGGCAGTGACTGAGACTGGGCATGGTGGTGCGCGCCTATAATCCCAGAGGTTGTAAACAGGCAAATCACTGTAAGTGTGATCTAGTAGTGAGACCCGGAACACTTTGTAGACCCTTCCCTAAAATACAAATAAATAAATAAAAAAATAAAAAGACTATTTAAATGTTAATAACATAAACAAGTATCTTCTATATGTGTAATATTCTGCTGGAATGCATGTAGATACAGGATATATGAGAAAAACCATCTTTAAGTGGGATCACTCTCCTGGACAAAGATATTTCTTGATAACTTCCAACTAAGATACTTAAAATATTTTAGATATTAATCAAGCCAATTAATATTATATTCAGGGCTGGTGAGATGGCTCAGTGAGATGGCTCTAAAGCACCTACTTAGAACAAGCTTAGCAAAGCACAGGGGCCGGGTTCAATCCCCCAGCACCACATGCCAGCCAGCCCCGCCCCCTGGTGGGCTGAGCTGGCC
>NDGN011552832.1:0-27298 GCA_002564285.1 Tympanoctomys barrerae | reverse complement strand
GCACAGGCATGGTGTGAGGTAGGCACCACAGGTGGGAGCCGGGTGCCTCAGGTGACACACAGTGGGGTCCAGAGGTATGGCAGGGCTGTCTAGACACAGACCAAAGTCAAGGATGCCTAACTGCCTCACACCTGGGCCGAGCTGCCCCTGCCACATTTGGCAGGATGGAAGGAGACTGTCTACAGCAATCTCCCAAAAGGCAAGTGAGAGCCGGGTATGGGGGCACACACATGTAATCCCAGCACTGGGGAGGCTGAAGCAGGAGGATCACCATGAGTTCAAGCCTCTCTTGGGCTACCTATTGAGCTCAAGGCCAGCCTGGACTCCACAATGAGACCCTGTCTCGGATGCACGCGCGCACACATGCACGCATTGCAGATGACCTTTGCGTAATGTGGGGCTGAACAGTGGCTCTGGCCATGTTGGGACACTTTTGCTGGCTAATTAGAACTGCACCCCCTTCATACAGGCTTCGTGTCAGTTGGGCTAAAGGCTCCACTGCAAACCCTCCCCAGTCAGCGCAGGCGCCTGCCAGTGCTAGGTGTGGCTGCTGGTACCCCCTGCCGCTCAGAGCTGGCACACCGTGCCCACGGCTGCACCACTCATTTCCTCTCGGTGGAGTCCCAGGAAAGGCTTGGGTGTGGAAACCACTGTCTTAGGTCTGTGTTCCCCAACATCGCTGGGAAAGCAGGATCCCAGGAATGGTTTGGTCTTCAGTGTCATCAAGCTTTTAAAATTATGGCTTTGGCTGGGGGGATAGTTCCGTGGTCTAAGTGCCTGCCTGGTAAGTGTAAGGACCCAAGTGTGATCCCCAGTACTGCATGGCATGCAGGCTCCACACCGAGCTGGCCACCAAAACTGGGCATGGTGGTTGGTACATGCCTGTAATCCCAGTGCTAGGGCGGCTGAAGCAAGAGGATCGCTGAGCCCGAGCTGCATAGTGAGACCCTGTACCAAATACATAAATAAAATAAAATAAAAATAAAAGTGTGGCCTTGCTATTCAGAGCTCTCCCATGATAGACTACTTCATTAATAATCAAGACCCAGGGGATAGCATCCTTCCTGTCCCAGGAAGACCTGGACCTGCGAGGGGGTGGGGCGGTGTCACAGGGCCACAGAGGGCTCTACCAGCAAGCCAGGGACGACCCTAGTCTGACCCTTGCTCCACTGAACCCCTGGCCTGTCCAGACCTGTCATTCCTAGAAAAATCAACTTGCATCTTTTGACCAATATGTAAGGCCTTGTATATCAAACCGTGTGTGTAGAAGATCCAGTTTTATCATATAGTATATAAAGATGTACATATAGTCCATACAGGTGTGATCCAAAAGGCAATGTTTAAATTGCAAAATGTAGTACCGTAAAAGATATGTTTCTATGAATCCCCCCAGAACCCTCCCCTTGCTTCAAATACACTTGTCCCACCACTGTTGTCACATCTGCAGTGGCTCTGGCGTCCTCCTTCCTGGGTGTCATTAGTTGCACTGTGCTGACTGCCTCGTGTCCTGAGTTGATTTAAAATGCTTCCCTTTCGGGACACTTTGATTTTGAGGAAGAGCCAGGTAAGACCTGGTACCAGATCCTGTGAATGAGGAAGAGGAGGATGCAGCATCAGATGGATGCTTTACAAGGCTGCCTTTCTGTTGGGTGGTGTTCGGCAGCAGCCCTGGTGCTTTGATCATACCTCAGAAAGAAACTCAGGAAAGAGGACCCCAGAGCTGCTCCAGGAAATGGCGAGGGCGTGGGATGGGCGTTCGAAGCCAGGGGAGGATTTCGAGGACAATGCATAGCAGTGTCTTTTACTGTAACACACATTGTAAATTTCACAGTGTACTTGGATCACACCCCAGATAATTACACATTCTGCTATAATATTACATTAAATATATTCCCTCCAGAATTATCCTTTAAAACTCGCTTCCCTGCTAAAAAATCTCCTCTACTTCCCAGTCTCATTTAGAATAAATTCTAACATTCCAGTCTCTGAGATCAGGCTGTGGACTCCATCTTCCCCTCAGCTCTGCTCCACCAGAGCATCCTTGCGGAGCCCCACCCACCCCAGAGCCTGTGCCCTCTCACCCTGGAGGCCCCGGTCCCCTGAGGTCTCCTGTATGCCACTCACCCTGGACCCCTCAGGGCCTCGTAGCTTCTGCCCTGACACCTTACCCTCCTCCAAGTAGGCTGTCAACTCTCCAAGGACCTCCACAGGGGGCTCCCCCAGAGGCTCCAGCTGCCTCCCTTAAGGTCGTGAGCCTCACCGGACTTCTTAAACTGTCCAAGCAGCACAGAACACAACGACCAGCAGGGACCTGCAGCTCTACAGCTGCCCCAGACCAAGGGGCTGCCCTTGTTATCCTTGTGCACAGGGAAGCAGAGAGGTTCACTCCTTCACCCACGGTCATACAGCAGGGCCAGAATTCAAGCCTGGGCCCTGGAGCCTGGGCCCATATCCCCACCCTGCGCTGAGCGAAGGTGCTTTTGACCTGGTTCCTCTCTTGGGATCAAAGCAGGAGCAAGACAGCCATGCACTGACCCCAGGTTGTTACCATTATTGTGAATGTAACCTAAGAAGTGTCTTTTACCAGTGAGCCTGGTGGCAGACACCTGTAATCACAGGACTCTGGGAGAGAGAGGCAGTGGGGCGGTCTCAGGTGATTAGGCTCTCACTAGGCAAACCCACTTCCCAAGTTTTCTGCTGGGCTGATGTTACCAGAAGTATCCAGGGGCCGCTTTTCTGGGGGACGCCTTGACAGAGGGGGGAGGGGGCAGGGAGCAGCTGAGCCGGGCCCTGCCCCAACCTCATGGTCTCTTCTCCCCACAGGACATCATCGAGGGGGGCAGCCTGCGTGCCCCACTGCAGGAGCTGCACCAGATGATCCTGACCCCCATCAAGGCCTACAGCCCCCCGAGCACCACCCCTGAGGCGCGCCGCCGGGAGCCCCCACTGCTGGGCCCCGAGAACCCAAGCCCCGACGGCAAGGACACAACAGGCGCTGTGGCTACCAGCGCCTCGGCCAGTGCCACAGCTGGGGCCAGTGGCGGGCTGCAGCCGCACCAGCTGAGCAGCTGTGATGGGGAGCTGGCCGTAGCACCCCTGCCTGAGGGGGACCTTCCTGGGCAGTTCACACGTGTCATGGGGAAAGGTGGGTTCTCTGCCTGGCATTACTGGGCACCTCTGGGCATGGGTTGAACACACTTATTTGCAGACAGGAGGGAACTTGGGTTGGGACTTACTCCAGCCTCTCTGAGCCCTCTGCTGAGGGGCCCAGGTCCCGGCCAAGATGGGTCTGGGGGGCAAATAGATGGGGGGAAACTGAGGACAGGATCCTTCCCCAGCCACTGATGCCTGTCCTGAGCAAGGGGTCAGAGGGAGACCACTGCCCACCCAGCCATGTGTCCACAACTTCCCTGTAGGCTCTATCCGCATGCAGAGCAAACTGGCGGTGGGAGCTCTGGTTAGTTAGCGACTTCGGTGTGCAGCACCATGCTTCAGCTGGGCAGCATGCAAGGGCGTCTCAAGAGCCTGTCCTGCCTCAGGCCTCCTCCCCCACTGTCCAGACCTGGGGGGTCCTCCCCCACAGGAAGCCCTAAGTGTATCCTATCTGAGTGGTGCTGCTTGGTGGCTCTTGCCTTGGAATATGCTTGTACAGTGCCCAGCCTGCACCTCTGCAGTGACAGCCTTGCCTAGAGCTCCCCTGACTTTACCTGCTTTTTGTCCTGTGTCAAGCACACTGTTCCTCCAAGTGTCAGCACAGTCCTCGCCAGGGCTGCTAGAGCTGCCTGATCCCAGACCATGTGCGGTATCCTCCCAAAGCCCTTCTCTGCCCAGGTCACACTGGATTGCAGCCATCCTGGGGTCTTTCCGCTCCCCATTCACTGCCAGCTCCACCAGCCACTTTTCAGGGCCTGGCTGGTGGCAGGAATCTGCTCCATGCTCAGTGATGTCCCATAGTGGGGGACAGCAGGCATGTAGCCTGCGAGAATCACCTCACAGCCATCAATACCTGTGTAGCCCTCAGGGTGTCGCCACCCTTGCTGCCTGGCCTGGCCTTTGCCTACTATGCCCACCCCATGTCTGGCTTCCTGAAAATGTCCAACACTAGAATATTGTGCTTGATGGGAGTATTTTGCCAGAAATCTTATATTATTTTACACCCATGGACAGCACTAGTAACTTTTCGTCTGGAAAGCAAACATTTCTTGTCCAGTATTCGAGACCATTTAAAGAATCAAGATTTCATCAAAAGAAATGGGCAACAAGGCATGGTGATGTGTGCCTGTAATCACAGCATTTGGGAGGCTGAGGCAGGAGGGTTGTTGTGAGTTCAAGATCAGCCTGGGCTACATCATAAGTCCAAGGCCAGCCTGAAGTGCATAGCAAAACCTTATCTAAGAAAGAAAGAAAGAAAGAAAGAAAGGAAAGAAGAAAGAAGAAAGAAAGAAAGAAAGGAAAAGAAAAGAAAAGAAAGAAAAGAAAAAGAGAAAGAAAAGAAAAAAGAAGAGAAAGAGAGAGAAAGAAAGAAAGAAAGAAAGAAAGAAAGGAAAAGAAAAGAAAAAGAGGAAAGAAAGAAAAGGAAAAGAAAGGGAGGGAAGGAAAGAAAAAAGAAAAGGAAGGAGACATCTGAGCCTCAGAGTCATAGGGTGAAACCCTCCACCCCATAACTGTGCACAAGACTGAAATCCTAAAAATCCAGCTAGGAAAGGAAGGGCTCCTAGCTTGCCTGGGGACAAAATGGTAAGAGCAGACCCTTGGTCTCCCCACAGGTGACCTGGCTGAACATGGGCTAGGGGCCCTTCCCAAGGTGGACCCTGCCTTTCCAGGGCAGCCATGGTTAAGATGGTCGGGTCTCCCCCATCAAGGGACACACAGGTGGTTCTGAGTTCTTGTTATTATGATCTGTGCTGTACTGACCACCTTCGTCCAAAGACAGAGACAAGAGGGCTCTGAACCTTCTTAGGGAAAGGCAGGAGCCCCGATGCAATGCCCAGCTTGGTCTGCTTGGGGCACCAGACTAGATGCCTACTTGGCTTCTTTTGTGTCCCCACCTGTGTGGGCCTTGTAGCCACCACCCCAGGGGTAGGAGCTGGAGGCCAGAGCAGCCCCGCATGTGGCCATGCGAACCCCACACCTGTGTCCTCCTGCACGCCTAGCATTTCCTCGAGGGGGGCAAGGTATTCATGAGCACAGCCCTCTGAACACGTCACCCTGCACTGTTGGAGTATCAGGTTTCCCACACTGCCTACACGCCTGGCAGCCTGGCACCCTGCCGGCCGCGTGCCTGGGTCACAGATGCCACCCCCTCACCAGCTGGGAGGTGTGCACCTGCTTCATTAAACGGTGGGGGCTGCACACCTGCAGTAGCCCAGGTTCAGCTTGGATGCCCCGGAAGAGCTGCTTTCCGGCCAGAGCTCACGTCTCCAGCTCTTCCTCTTCTGGTGTCTGCCAGGGCTTAATATAGAGTGGAATGACAGGAATGAACCCCACAGGCTCCTGGGCAGGGCTCCTGCAGTGACCAAGCCTTGACTTCAGTGGAAGGAGGGAGGAGTCTCTGGGCCTTTTTTGTGGCCTTCCATGAAGTCCTCAGAGGAGATGCAGTCTAGGTTTGCATCGGTTTGCACTTTCTAACCTCCATCCCCCTCCGTCTGCAGTGTGCACCCAGCTCTTGGTCTCCAGACCCGACGAGGAGAACATAAGTTCCTACCTTCAGCTCATAGACAAGTGTCTTATCCACGAGGTGAGTCGGGACCGGTTTCACTGCACTGTTTCCTCCCTGCCTAGCAACGCTTCCCTGAGTTCTGTGATGTGTCCGCTTGGGCTCTAGCAGTCAAATAAGAGCTCAGGCAGAACCAGCCGGTGGCTGCCTTGGGATCCCACACCCGCAGCTCCAGCGTCGGGGGCCTGGGGAACACTGCAGCTGCAGGGCCGCCGAGTGGCTCCCTCTAGGCTGAAGGGTTTCACACACGGCGCTGCCACCCCGTCCTGGGCATTGCCAGGGGTTTTTAACCCCACGCATTGAAATATTCTGTCTTTTAGTGCTGGAAATGGCAGGAAGAGCGTGCACAAAAGGAACTGTGAACAGTTTGATAAAATCTGTGGGTTTTATCAGAACAGGATTTGCCATGTGTCCCTTTGAAGAGGACCGAGGCAGCCCGAGGTGGCACTGGGCAAACCCTCTATGCACAGCCCAGAGCTGGGCACAGCTGGGCTGCTGGCAGGGCCTCAGTCTGCATCTGGGTTCCTTGGGCACATACAGACACAGGTCTGTCCCCGGCCTGGTGGACAGGCATGCACCTCCCTCGGGCCCCTTCCCTCCGCTGTCATCCTGAGTGTGCCCGCTCACCAGAGTACTTTGTCACCTTGAGGTGACACAGTGAGCACAGTGACCAGCTGCTGGCCCAGAGCTCAGACCAGCTGCCTTCTGAAATACTCAACTATTCCAAAGTCTTGGCTTTTTCACTGAAAAAAAATAAGTATCATCTTGCCAATGCTTGCCCCAGAGCATCCCAGTGCCATCTTGGGGTCCCAAAAGCCTTCGATGAGGGGCTTGTGGGTGCATTTATTTCAGGCAGTGCTGACGCCCCTCCCCGCAGGCCTAGTCCAGCCCAACAGGTCCAGTCATGATGCTGCCTGTGTGTGGGCTACACCAAGGTGACAGAGAGAGGCCAGTGCTCGCAGAGGGAGGCCACCATCCCTTCCTGCTATAGATACTGAGGTATTTATTGAGCAGCTCTGGGAAGAGCTACCTGGAACCTGCATTTCCTCCCACGCCTGCTGTCTGTACCAGGCCCAGATACTGTGAGACGAGGCATTTTCTACCACACCTCAAGTCACCTCAGTCCTCCTGGGGCCTCCGTTGAACAAGGCCAGGCCCCAGGGGTCGACACCAGCACGGAGCATGGGCTGCAGGTGGCTTCTCACTTCCTGGCACCCTGCACATGCTCCCTGGGCACCTGGTCCTGTGTCTCCCCATGGCCTCCCTGACAGCCCCAAGTGACTCACTCCAAAGGTGGCCCTCATTCCTCACCAGCTGCTGGCTGGAGGGCAGGAAGGAGCTCGTGAGCAGTCTGCTGCCTGTGTTCATGTTAGGGGTCTGTGCTCGGCCCTGGAAAGGAAGAGCAGAAGGGCCCATGGGCAGAATGCAGCCACCTGGGCGAGGAGCCTCACGGCCTCCTTCCTGGCTGAGGCTGGCCGGGCTCAGGCACACAGGGCTGCCTTTCACGGCTGGCCAAGGCAGAGGTGTTGACTGACCAGGAGTCTCCCTTCTTCTCAGAGATGAAGGTACTGCCCCTGAGAGTGGCCCCGGGGGGGACAGGAAAGCCCTCATCCCTGTGGCCTCTGAGACCAGCCGCTGGGATTCCTGGATGAAAACTCCAGGCTTTTCACTCCTCACAGCTGAGGTGTCTGTGGGAAGTGGGCTCTTGCCTGCTTTGTGGGCCTTCTCCTCAGCACAGACACTGCGGGACACATGGCGGTGTCTTCCCCCAGGCCGACTGTGGGTCTGGGCCTGGTGGGGACACTGGACGTGGAACTGGCTGGCTGGTTGTGTCTGGAGAGTCCACAGCTGACTCAGGGCCGCCAGTGGAGGGGCTGTTGTCAGGTGGTAGGTGTCTGGGTGGCATTAGCAGCCACCCAGAAAGGAAGACAGCTCTGGAGACAGAAACCAGCTCCCAGAAGTCCCTGGGCCTGGCCACAGCTCAGCTGCAGAGGAAAGCTGGCCACCTCACTCGCTGAGCTGAGTTAAGGTCCCCAATCTGATTCAATGCAGCCTGGTGCCTGTGGTGCCTTGTCCACTGGTCTGTCTGTGGAGCCATTCCCTCTGATGCTGGCCACCACAGGGAGGTCATACATGTTATGACATCCTTGGAAGGACATCTGTGACGTGCGTAAGCCATTTTCTCCCTTGTCACCTGGAAACGCAAGCCAGTTGCCCTGGTTGGCTCCACACAGGCTCCCTCTTGTAATACTGAGACCGTGAAGTCATTTGATTTGTGCTGCTCTTGGGGCTGAAGGTCACTGATAAACACCACGTGTGAGAAGTGGGCGCAGAGCATGCCAGAGGGCAGTGGGCTGGGGCATCTAGGAGCAGTGTGTGTGGCACCATTGCTAGTTGTGTGCTGTAAGTACACTTGGTGCTTTCTGCGGTGTCTCGTGTCACCTGCATGACACCTCTTGGGTATTATTATTGCACCCAGCTTGCAGGAGGAGTGCAGGGACTGAAGCCCTCCCCAACTGCATCCAGAACCTTCCTCCCATGCACGGGGCTCAACTCCTCCCCAGCTCATCAAGACCAGCACAGCTGCAACTGGGGCCCCCAACATCTGACACTCAGCTGGTCCAAACCACACACCATCAGAAGCACCTGCCACCTGCTGCTGCAGGTGTTTGTCACTGGACACTCAGCATTACCATCCCATGAGAGGGACCAGGGGGGACCTTGTCCTCACCACCCAGCTGTGAGGCCACCCAATACCCACCCTAAAGCCTGTACCTGTTGCTCTAGTGGGGCACTGAGTGGGTCGCCTTCCTTGGTGAATGTCCTCTCCTCAGCAGTGTCTGGCTAAAGCCACGCAGGAGGGCCAGGCTTGCAGGGCGTCAGTAACATCACCACAGTGTGCTTAACAGTGCTCTGCTTATATCAGGCAGTGCTGCCCCGTGTTTAGGTCCTTAAAAGATTAAGCATCCTCAGGAGAAAATGACGCTTTCTTTTAAATCTTCATTTAAGGAATCTGTTTCCTTTTTGGGAAGGAGTAGCTTAGCCTGTCAGTCTAATATTTATTACTACAGTACTTAAAGGATTTCATGCCTTATTGACGAGGCTGCTTGGGAGTGCCATCTCCACCATCGTTCCTGCTAATGGAGTCGGGTGAATTTCCACCCCAGGTGCCCAGGTCTGGAGCGCCAGGCACCCGGCAGGCTGTATTGCATGGCGTCTTATGACCTGGGCCACCATGCATCTGTGCTCCACCTGCAGCATCACCAGGGCACTTGCAGCAAGGGCACACATCCTGGACCTCTGCCAGATCTGTTCAGTGGTTGGGGGCAGGGCCCCAGGGCTGATGTAAAGCTTGGGAATTTGAGAGTTCCTGGGGTGGAGACTCCTGGTCCTAAGCAGTGAGCTCCAGGCCTCTGTTATATGGGACAGTGGGCACAACAGAGCTACACACCAAGATCCTACAGAGGCCTGAGAAGCCATCAGATCCATCCATTTTCCTAGCCTAGAGACAAGGTTTGGGTCAGGACTGGTGCATCGGGGTTTTCTGTAGAGCACAGAGCCACTTAATGAGAGATTTATAAGCAAAACTTTGAAATGCAGCGGCTCTACTCTGTGCTCTGAAGCCCCGTGGATCCACCCCCCAGGGTGACCACACACCATCAAGCTGATTGATTTTTGGAGTGGCTTAGCATTTCCATTGATTATGAAAATGCAAGGAGCCAGCAAAAGCCAGGATATTCAACAATCAATTTTGTGATTCCCTGTTGGTTAATGATCAACAGTAGTCTAGAGAGCACTCAGAGGAGGGGAAGGTGTGTACAGATCTGCCCAAAACACAACCAGCAATGACGGCTGTTGGGAGCCGACCCCATCTGCCTTACCAGGTACCTCCAGTGCCAAATAATGTGAATCTTCCACACAGGTGGCTCCCAAGCTACCTACTGACTGCTGTCTGGACCAGACTGGAAACAGGAAAGAAAAGGCAACAGCAAAGATGCCCGTGTTTTCCCCAATTAATTGCGTGTTTCTTCCTCTAATGCCAGGCTGTCTCACCCATTTAAAACTCCTGTTTGTTTTTGCAGGCATTTACAGAGACACAGAAGAAAAGATTGTTGTCATGGAAACAGCAGGTACAGAAACTCTTCCGGTCCTTCCCTCGGAAAACCCTGCTGGACATATCAGGATATCGACAGCAAAGAAAGTACGTTGGGATCTCATCCTTGGGGATGCATGCTGGTTCCCCAATACCTCACCTGTCCGCCCTGGACCAAAGGGACATCATTCTTGTTCATGAGGATGCCCCCTGTCCACTTCTGTAGCACATCCTTATACGATGGGGCTGGGAAAGGCTCTCGGGGAGTGGATTCCCTGAGGGAGAGCTGCATGTGGGTGTGGGTAACTCAGTTTGCATTGTCAGAATGATGCCATTCAGGGGAGGGAGGTGAGTGTGAGTTCGTGGGTGTCAGCAGAATGTGGGGTCCTGGCTCACCGAAGGGGGTTCTGGGAGGACAAAGCTGGGCTTTTCCATCAGTACCTTAAGTGGTAGTGTAATTGTTTCTCCCCTCTAGCTGCAGACGAGCTAATTATAGTTGGTGGCAGGGTGAAGAGCCCAGTGCTGGTCTATTTTGGTCTGAGCCACGCGGTCTAAGAGTAGAGCAGTACCATTCTTGATTTTTCATAGTACTTCAGCTTCTCGGCTGTGGTTAAAAATAAGCCTGCTTGTACCAAGAACCCGTTCCCTTCCTATGGCTTTAAATTGAGGAATGCGGTTGCATTCGAAAGGTGACTGCAGATTGTAAGGAGAGACCAGGCAGGGGAGTTGACTAGGCAACAGGGGGCCATAGGGGGAGGGGAAGCAAATTAAGCCAGATTCATTTTTCTTTTTTCATTTTCATTTTAAAACCTAAGCAGATAAAAACTTCTTCACTTGCACCTCACAAGTTCTGAAATCATTTCTCAGTGCATATGTAGAAGATCTGCTATTAAAATTGGAGGCTTTCATTTGCATATGTATGCCTTAAGACATCACTGTTTTGTATTATTTAAAGGCAATAAGACCAACTGGAGTTTGTAAAAAGTCACCATGAAAGATTTATTTAAAAATTAGTGTTATCATGTTGGCAATTGTTATTTATTCAACAAACATTTATTTAGCACATACTACATGCCAGATGACACCCAAGCATTTCAGAGCGACTTCAGCCCTGGGACAATCCTGAGGGAGCTGGTGTACATGCCCTCAGTCTACAGATGGGGTGGGGGGCAGCGGTCACAGGCCAGTGGCAGCCCTGGACAGAGGCTCCTCATCACGGTGGAGCTACACTGACGACCCCAGGCAGGTGAGCAGGAAGAGCAGTTCGAGCAAAGGTAGAGCCGGGACCCTGGCCCAAGTCCTCCAGGACCGCCACCGCCATGAGGCTGCTCGGGGCTTAGATGAAAGGCGAGGCTATACTCAGCCTCCTGGCCGCATCCCCATGCTCTCCTTCCTCCTCAATGCAACGCTGTGTGGTCCACGCAAGAGAAAGAGGTACCAGCACTGTAGCCCCTGGCCCTGGGGAAATGAGTTGCAAAAAAAGACTGGAGTCCAAGACAGCACTTGGAAACTCTTTGCTCCTCCTCCTCCTCCTCCTCCTCCTCCTCCTCCTCCTCCTCAAAGTTCCAAACCTTGGTTCTGTCGGCCCTGCATGTCCATAAGCCACACAGAGAGCCCTGCTTGGGGGTTGCGTGGGTAAGTCACCCAGAACTCTCCAGGGCAGCATCAGCTGTGGCTTGGGCTGGGCTCACCATGGGGCTCCCGGTCGGAATCCTGACGCTCACTATTGACAACAAATGGATCCAGTCACCGGTTGCAATGTTCAGCTGGATGTCGCCAGCACCTTGGAAATCGTTCTCCTATGTATTTCCCCTGGGATCTTTTTGTGCTATTAATTTGCTCTGAAAGACCCATTTCTCCAATAATGCAAAGGTAACTGCAGCCCAGCCCCTGCTTGAGTGATTGCAAATCCCAAATTAATTGCTTCTTATTAATGTTGTTCTATCAAAGAGTTTTCATGCACTGCAAGGTAATGGACTCCGTTAGATCTGGGGAGGCACAGCACAGGAGAATGAGAAGGGAACTTGTTCCATCACTGTTTCCTCCGGGGAAAGCATGATTATGTCATTAAGTTTAGTGATCTTAGGAAACCGAGGCCAAACTCATGCCAAGTGCTTAGGGGTTCTCAGCAACTCACACCCTGACCCCAGAACGCCCTGCTTCCATCCCCAGAAGCTAAGCCCCAATTCTAGGAATCCTAGGGTCCCTCATTTCCCCAGTGACCAGCCTAGCACAGAATACCCTACACCTTATATTGTTCAAGAATATATCAGACACGGCGGCACGCACCTGTAATTCTAGCACTTGAGAGGCTGAGGCAAGAGGAGCTCTGTGAGTTCAAGGCCAGCCTGAACTACATAGCAAGATCCTGTCTCAAAAAAAAAAAAAAAAAGCAGCAGCCTTTGTGGAAGCAAACACCCTTTTAGCAACACTCATTGACTGCTGTGTTTTGCATATGAAATATTTTAAAAATCCAACCAAAACAGAAAGTGAGAAAAAAGCTATCCATTCTAAATAGGGAAAGATCTTAGGGGAGTACTGAATCAGCTACCAGGTGGCCAAACTCCTGACTCCACAAACCTGCAGGCTGATCCCCAGGGCTCCTGCACCGCACCCCCACTGTCGTCCCTGTCGCCACCTGAGACCTCTCAGGACGTCCTCCCTCCAGAGGAATCTGTGACCACTGAAATCACTTCTCCCTCTCCTGCCCCTCATGTCTCATGTCACACTAAAACCCTGCAACCTCTGTGAAGAGATGGAAAGGCGGTGAGCAGAGAGGAGGAGCCACACCCCGAGACCGAGCACCTGTGGAGGCGAGCTAGGCCGGAATGCAGGAGTTTCCTTGGCCCCCAAAGCCTGAAGTGCAAAGACAGACTGGCATTCTCTTGTCTGCCCTGCTTTTCTCCTAGGAAATTTAGGAATTCTGGGGAGAAGAGAAACATTTGCTGAGCTCCAACGGCCCCTTCCCGACACAGGTCCGCGAACCCTCTCCTGCCCAGGCAGTGACCGCTCCTCCGCAGGCAGGCCGCGGGCCCTGGGAGCTCCACGCACAGCTACGTCACTGTCTGCGGACCCGCCAGGCCTGCGGGAGCTGCGTGCAGCAGGCCCCGGGTCTGCTCCATCTAGCGGCGGCCGGCAGGAGCGCAGCCCAAACCCCAGAGTGACTAAAGCTGACTCTTTTGGAAAGAATGTGCTGGTTCCTGAAACCCCGCTGGCCTGCAGCCTCCCAGAAGCAGGCCTGGTGGAGAAGCCGAGTTCTTGAGCGCTGAGCTCACCGGGCCTGGTCAGGGGAGTGTGCAGCCGCCTCAGCCCTGTGAGGCCCCTCTGCAGGGAGGGCCTGGCGTGGGGGACAGGCATGCCCAGCTCTGGCAAACACCATCGTCTGCTGTCCCCAGGACAGGCCCGCTACCCCTCTGGACAGCGTCATGGTGGTAGAGGCTCCTCGTGTGTTGGCTCATCTGTCAGAGGCTGCAGTCACCCGGCAGGAGTGGACTCGGCTTTGGGCCACCCAGCATGGAGGCGACGCCGGGGCCACAGGGACCTCTCCTCCCATCCACCACACAGGAGTCAGAGATGGACCATGGCCCTGAGAGGCCACCCGACCCAGTGCTGGTCCCAGCTTGCTGCTGTCTCTGCTGAGGGCTCTCAAAGGGCACCCTGCCCTCACCACACACAGCACGATAGGAGGGACCAGCAGGGACAGCCGCCTGTGACAGCTGTGGACGCAGGCAGCGAGGATGGCCACTTAGCCTGCTGGGCGCCTGTCCCGGGTTGCCCCCTGCTGGTGGCATAGCCTTAGCAAAATTATTAAGCTCTGTTTCTCTTCTCTAGCTGATCGAAGACGGCAGTAAATATTTACACATTTTTTTAATTACAGAAAAAAATATGAAACACTCTCAAAACCCTCCCCTTGTTTCAAATACATTCATCCCTTTGTTCTCGCCACCTTCTGCAGCCGCTCTGCAGTCCTCTTTCCCGAGTGTCCGAGTTGTGCTGTCCTGCCCACCTCTGTGTCCTGAATCCACTCAGAAAGCTTCCCTTTCCTGCTCATTTTGACTTTGGGGGAGAGCCGGAAGTAGCATGGCACCAGATCCGGCGAGCAGGGTGGACAAGGACACAGTGTCATGTCATTTGCCAGAGATCGCTGTAATCGGTTGACCAATGAAGAAATAGTGAAAGAACTGTAAAATGTATCACACCAAAAGATAATGCGTCCTTTGGCAACGCCTTTTCGCATGATCAGGGTGTTTTCGGTGTTAGGTGTTCACTACTTTCTGATCACCCTCGTCCACCCTCTGGCTAAGATCTGGGGCTGGGCTGGGCTGGGCTGGGCTCGGCATAGCCACCATTCCCTGACTGTACCCGGCGCAGGGGTCCTGGAAGCACTGACGTCTCTGCTCTGTGTCCTCTTGCAGCCGCGGCTTTGGACAGTCCAACTCCCTCCCGACGGCTGGCTCTGTGGGTGGCAGCATGGGCCGCCGGAACCCACGTCAGTACCAGATCCCATCCCGGAACGTCCCCTCTGCCCGCCTGGGCCTCCTGGGCACCAGCGGATTCGTCAGCTCCAACCAACGCCACACCACAACCAACCCCACCATCATGAAACAAGGAAGACAGGTTGGTTCAGTCCCCGGGGGCCGCTAAGGTGACCGAGCCTTCAGGCTCTCTCCCCAGATGACCCCAAGGTGAGGGACAGCTGTTTGTGGTGTTTCAACATGGCTGTGCCTGGGACATGCTACAGCATGCAAGATCTGTCCCTTCTTTGCTTTGACTCCTGGTACCCCCAACAGACTTCATGCATCCCAGATCTGAGTACCAGAGAGGCCTCTAAACATCTAAGGAGCTTGCTTTTTGTTCTTTTGCAGTACTGGTCAGTGAACCTAGACCTTCATAGCAAGCTCCACCTGACATCCCTAGCACTTCTTTATTTTTTATTTTGAGCCAGGGTCTTGTTAAGTTGGCCAGGCTGGGCTGGAACTTGGAATCCTCCTCCTGCCTCAGCCCCCCAGAGTGCTGAGATCCCAGGCATGCACCACCACACCTGGCTTCTTTTCCTTTTCATCTGGGACAAATAGCTCTCTGGTTGAAGTAGCCCACTATAAGTGAGAAGCCGGGGGGGGGGGAGAGGCTGAGAGGCCATCTGGGAGAGAGGCCATGTCCCCAGCCATTCGTGGTCAGGCCAGAGCTGGTCTCACTATCCCATGGCCTTGCTGGCTGGCTCTGATATTGCTGAGACGCAGAGGGTCATCTGAGGCTCAGGGTTCTCATGGGAAACTAGGACTGAGGAGTCACCCTGAAACTAGGAAGACCACTCCAGGAGGACCGGTGGATCTCCCCTCTGGGGGACACAACTCTGGAAGTCCTTAGGTCAGTGCAAGCCAAAGTCACTGGGCCAGCTCAGAAAAGCCCACGAGAGCCCTGAAACAGTGTGCACTGTTCAAGGCTGGCATTTTCCCCATGTCCCTCCTTGCTAGGAAAGTGACAGGGAAGAGCAACATGCAGGCTAGAGTTGTTCCAGAGAGCAGGACAGACAGCGAGTGAACCAGGCCAGGGCCCAGGAAGGTGGGCACTGGGGCCGACCGGAGCCTGGGCCTCCAAACTTCAGGAGGGGAGCCCGGGAGTCCTCCAGGGACCTCGGCTTCACAGCGCCTGCGGGGCCCTGCACCCCACCCCACCCCAGCATCGGGACTAGCAGCCCCTTTCTCCTCCTCCTCCTAGAATCTCTGGTTTGCCAACCCCGGCGGCAGCAACAGCATGCCCAGCCGCACGCACAGCTCCGTGCAGAGGACGCGCTCGCTGCCCGTGCACACGTCTCCGCAGAACATGCTGATGTTCCAGCAGCCAGGTACCCGCTGCGAGGCTTGCTCCCTGCCCTCTGGGCTTGCAGGTGGGGCTGGGACGGATGTCCACTGGCGCCTCAGCCTGCACTGTCCCTCATTCCCCTCCTCTAAACTGAGCCGCGTGTGGAGGCAGCACCGGAAGCCAGCACATGAATCCAAGGCCTATAATGATATTGGGATAATTTTGATGCTGCTCAATTTTCTAATTTGAGGACACCAAAGCAATTGCCTCAAGGGTTCCCTGCCAGGTAGGGTTGGAGGGTGGGAGAGAGAGAACTTGTTCAAGTTGATACTGATCTGGGGTGGCCACGGAAGGCAGTGATTGGACAGCTGTGATTGCCACGCCTCCTACAGCAGTTGGAGCCCCGCGCATGGCCAGCAGATCCCTGCAGGCAGTGGCCTCATGAGCCGCAGAGCAGTTGCCACACTTATCTGTGTGTCCTCCTCCTCCAACAGGAGGCCCCAAAGCAGAGATAAGTCGTTCCCACAGGGATGCCCGCCCCAGGCAGGTGGGAGCTTGCTGCCCTGTGAGATCCCAGGAAGGAAGGGGCTAGTGGCCCCAGTGGACAGGAAACTTGGCATTGGAACTACGTATCCAGAAGAGGTGCGGGGATGGAAAGAGGCAGCAGGGTAGCAGGCGGCAGGAGCCCAGGGCCCAGCAACCAGAGCATTACAGCACAAAGCCCAGGCAGCTGCAGGGACCAGGGAAGCTGTTGAGAGGCTCTGGAGATTCTGGGCCGGAAGTGCAGAGTGGTGGTCTGGGGACTGCCCCCTCCCCCACCTGTCCCACCCACAGCCCGCGGGGCAGGGGCCATTGCACAGTTAGTTTTTTAAATGTTCTGCAGCGTTTTTGCCTCCAGGTGTCTAAATACAGGCTTTGCACTCAGGGACAGAGAATTCCAAAGCGCCTGGGGTTTTGTTTTCGTGCAGTCACTTTCTTAATCCTCATCAAGCCACCTCCAGCCAGGCCGGCATGAACTGCAGCGTTTCTAATAATGGCCCAAGTGCAGGGCCAAGGTGAGTCGAGGTTCCCAAGTGTGGATATCCTGTTGGTACGCTGGAGTCACCCCAAGTTCCACCCCATGCCCTTTGTCCCATGCTGGGCGGTGCTGCCTGGGATGTGGCCGGGCACGCCAGGACTCAGGGCCCTAGAGAGAAGAGAGGCTGTGGAATTCTGTGCCAAGGACTTCCCCTCGCTTTGCTGCCCCTCGCTTTCACCCAGGCTGCAAGTGCACGCCCTCCCGGGCCGGTTATGCATGGTCATCGAGACCCGTGTCACTTCCTCTGCTTCCAGAAGCAGTGGCTTCCTTCACAGGGACAGAGCCTGCAACCTCCATGCCAGCCCCCGGCACACAAGACTTCCGGGGACTTGGGCCAGGCACTGTGAGTACCTTATCAGAATGGCAGAGACGGGGAGCATGGAGTGGCCTTCATCTTTCTCAGAGGAGTCGCAGGAAGAAACAGCCTGCAAGATGGCTGTGGAGTCGCTGTGACCCTAGCGCTCAGGAGGCTGAAGCAAGAGGATCGCTCTAAGTTCCAGGTCAGCCTGGCTGCACAGTGAGTTTAAGACCAGCCTGAACAAGACCTTGTGTTTAAAAAAAAAAAAAAAGAAGAAGAAGGATTGCATGACCGATCCAAACTTAAATGCCTGGGAAGCGGCCTTAGAGTAGAAGGGAGTGATTTTGCTCTCTCTCTCGGATGCCATCAGAGCACTCATTTCAAATCACATGGCCAGTCTTGAAGATGAATGCTGTGGTTTGGGGCTTTTGCAACGGGAACAATGTAATAAAGTACACATTTTATAGTATTAGCTTAAAGGAAATCACCCAAGAATCACATACAACAAGTGCAGGAAATCTGTCCACACACTAAATACTAAAGACTCCGGCTGAGGCCTGGATCCTGATATCCTGCATGAGTCCAGATGAAAACCTAGAGCTCATAACAAGGCCGCCCACAAGTCTACCTGGAGGCCTGGAGCCCACAACAAAGTCACATGCAGGCCCACTTCATGGATCTGTGCTGGAAAGGCCCAAGGGTCAGTGGTGGAAGCTCGGAAATCTGTGCCAGCAGGATGAAGGATCTGTGCTAGCAGGTGGAGGGATCTGAACTGGAGCCAGGAACTGACACTCAAGGTAAGCACCAGAGCTCCCCCAAAAGTGCCACAGCTGTCCTCAGCAACAGTGAGGTCCTGAGCTCCTCTAGTGATGAGGAAAGCCGAGTTCCCATCAGGAAAGCTGAGTTCCCATCAGGAAAGCCAGTGCGACAAGCTTCTCCATGAGGCTGAGCAGCGCACCGTCTTCTCCTCTGGAGCCAGGAAGCGAAGCTCATGATGAGGACCAGAGCTCTTCCAAAGTTCACCTGGAAAGCCAGCAGGACGAGGTCCTCCAGCAGAACAGCCCAGGAGAGCTAGCAGCCCCCAACAGCTCCAACAGCTTCTCCAAACAGCATCCCTAACAGCGTTCCAACAATGTCTCCTGCTCTGCCCTTTATGCTGCAGGTAGCAACCCTCAGGTGGGCCGCCTGCACCCAGCCCCAGGCTAGTTTAATTGAGCTGGGTGTAAAAAGCTGACCACCTGTTAGAAATCCACTACAATGGCTGTGCATCACAAGCAAGTGTTGTTTCTATAAACTTACAAATAACGCCACCTTTATGGAAGCCTTCAACTATCTCCAAGGAATACAGGACACTCTGGGGACCTGAGCAGCCTCCACTGGCTGATCAGGGATTGGCCACCTTCTCAGATTTCCCTCTTCCCAATTCTGCACAGTCTGAGTGTCCCTGGAGACTCCCCGGGTGGCTTTTCACTTTATTCCCACCTGTGGAGCTTCTACACCTCCAGAGCAAGGAGGGGAAGACCTGAGACACCCAGGAGGTGACTTGAGCTTGTAACAAGTGTGAAACCCAGCAAGAAGGGACATCCCTGGCTGCAGAAGACTCTGCAACTGCGTGGAGAGTGTCCCTTCTTTCAGAAACAGCTCTGTCCCCTTGACCCAGGCACAGTTGCCCTGTGATGCAAGCAGAGAGGGTCTTGATGGCTCTGGCCTATACCGAGGCCACTAAGGGGGGGATGGAGAATGGCAGGAGCAGGAGTCAAAGAAAGCCACCAGAAGGGTAGGTGGAAACTGCATCCTTCCCTGGCCCAGAGCCACGTGCAAGGCACTTTGGGTCCAAAGGCCTCCACATTGGAATGCAGCAAATGTGGGAGCACGGAGCTTGGGTGTGAGGGTACGATGCCTTTAGCAAGTGTGGGCCCTCCACAGGCTTCCTGTACAGCTCTAGCAGTGTTCAGGAGGCCACCAGACAAGAGCTGCCCCCAAGGCCACTTCGTGGGTACTGTCCATTGCTCTGAAAGTTCTGTCCTGACCCTCTCTGGGGTTGCAGAGAGGGTTGCTTTCTTCCCTGTCACCCCCTCTCCCTCCCTCCCTGTCTCCCCTTCTTCCTTACTCATGTCATCGTGGGCATCCAGATCCCCGGCTCCTGCCGAGTCTCCCACCTTCCCAGTTTTCTCTCCTTCGGCCTTTCTGGTTATTCACCAGAGCAGAATCAGCATCAGTGGCGAAGGGGGTTCTAAAAGTTTCCCCCTTAATGTCCTGGCCTGTCACTTGCCTTCAAGTCTTAAATAAATCTACTCCTTACAGTCAGCTCCATCGCCTGGCAGAGGGCCCTGCTGAGCTGCACCTCGGTGCCGCAGATGTGACACAGCCTGACGGTGTGCCCGGTGTCTGCCAAGGATGAGTCCTTTGGGCTCTTTGGGTAGCCCTGCAGTGACACCTCTTAGGTATAGGGAGCTTGTCGCGCCCAGAGTCCTCACGACCCTGGGCCTGAGACTGGACCGGTATGGACATGGATGGCTTCTGAAAAGGCCCAGTTTAAAAGCCTCAAGTTGGCCTTTGCTCTGGGAATCCTTGCTGATCCTGGAGTGGTCTAATGGGGAGGAAAAGAAAATTCCCACTTGCCTTCATCATGTTCTTGTTGCTAAGACACAACCCTGACGCCCACAACGTAAAGAGGGAGGGGCTTATTTATCTCAGTCTTGCTTCACGGTGGGTCGATCGGTCAGCTCCAGGGCAGACTCGGCCTGGTACAGGGGCCCAGAGAGGAAGGCTGCTCACATCACGGTGGCCAGGGGACAGGGAAGGGAGTCTCCTGGGAGGGATTTGCCCACCCTAGGGACCTACCTCTTCGGACCAGATCCGGACTCCGAACAGCAGGTCAGCTGTAAGCCCCCTAATCCAGGCACCCTCCCAAAGCCCCACCTACAAGCCTTACTGGGACATCCTTCATCCCAGTCCTACTGTCAGTACAGGCTGAATGTCGGGCATCCAAAAAGCTTGGGACCAGAGGGTTTCAGACATCAGTGCTTTGAAATTATATATATATATGTGTGTGTGTGTATATATATATATATATATATATATAATTACATATATATATAATTTTTTATCTTTTATTTAATTGGCACAGGGTCTCACTACACAGCTCGGACTCGTAGTGATCCCCCTGTTTTCAGCCTCCCAGCACTGGGATTATGGGTGGTGTGTGCCACCAGGCCTGGTTTCTGGGGTTCCAGGGATCAGACATAGGTCCTTGTACTTGCTAGGCAGGTGCTTAGACCACCAAACTATCCCCCCAGCTCTGTATTTTGAAATATTTACCAATGAACCAAACCTAATCTGAAAATCTGAAACACTTCAAAATCTGGAAACTTCGGAGCATCGTGTCTGCACACACACAATTTCAGATCACAGATTGGAAGTTAGGACCGCTCGGCCTGTACTCGGAGCTGCTGCATGAGCAGAAGAACCTGCCTGCCTTGACACCAAGAGGAGGCCCCGGAACAAGGCTCTCCCCGTTTGCCTCCCTGAGGGCTCACAGCTCTGTCTGCCTGGGCTGCTCCAGCCAGGGCTGAATGCGTGGCAGGAGCCCTTGGGTGTAGCAATACTGATAGCGGAGGTGGCCCGGTACCTGGTGTGGGCCCACAGGCCAGGAGCTGCCTGAGGCCCTTCTGTGGCCTTAGCAAGGGCTTTGTGCACCACACCTGGTTGAGGTCCACGGCCTGCGATGGGTGGGAGCCGCCATCTCCCTGTCTTCTGTGCACGGCGAGATACCATGGATCTGTTTTTATCAAATACAAATTAAAAAGTCACACTATTAGGAAAAACTCTGCAGTGGGAACATATGGGCTTCTCCCAAGAGTCACAGTTTCTCAGGCCGTTCAGAGAGTGGCGAGTGGCGCAGCTCCCGGAGTGCGGAGCCTGGGATGACGACGACAACGCAAGCTCAACTCGCCGCCTAAATGAGCAGCCACCCAGGCGTGGAGAGCCTGGAGTGGAGAGCCCTGCGCTGCTCAGCCCCCTCTTTAGAGCATGTAATCCCAGGTTTGGAAAACGGCACTTGGCTGCGTATTGGCAAGAAATCCTGCAGCTGAGACACTTCTCTCCAAATGTCGAGCATCTTTATTTATCCAAATCTCTCCACAGTGTTTGTTTAAAGGGGAGCGCTAGAGAGTAAACGAAATCTTACAATGAGCATATGGATGGCTATAATTGCTGAGGTTTGTTTTTTCTCATATTTGCTAACCGGCTATATATAAAGTTGTGTTTCTATTTTATAGATTTCACACCCTGAAGGCTGCTAATTTTTCCATGCATATGATTTTCACATGAATGGATGAAAATACGAAAATACTCTTCTTCCCTCTTGAATTGTCAAATTATCCCAACCTCGCTCCTAGCAGCAACTAGTGGGGGGAAGGAGGACTGCTGTCATTGTGGCTGGCTGCCCGCTGCCCTGGGAATGCCGCTGGTCCTCCCCACTCAGGAATTGGCAGAGTCACCTTCCAAAAATCATCGGCCCTGGAACCCGAAGCACAAGGCACTCGACGCCTGCCTCATGGATCCGTTTGGCCAGCCTTCACTTGGAGAATTTTAAATGATGGCAACTGCGTGTGCCTCTGAATTAGGCGGGAAATACCAATTGCAGAAGATCTTCAGGAAAACAAATACTTTGGTTTGGCCACTAGTTCAATGTCCTCTCACCAAACCACCAACCTCATTTGTGCGCCCCCTGGAGGAGAAGTGCGGAAGCGGCAAATGGCCAGAAAGGGACAAGGGTCCTTCCCCCCGACCCCCCATCTACCTTATTTTCAAGGGAGTAATGGAGGCCTATGGAAGGGAGCAGTGGGGCAGGGTCGCACAGGAAGGGCATGATGATGCTGAGACCTCACGGTCCCCTGAACAGACAACAGGGCTTTCTTGTGCCACCCTCCATAGGGTGTAGCTGGCAGGATTCCTTCCACTTTTGATCCATATACGTAGAGTATGAGGCAATTATACAGTAAATGCGCCGATGTTTAAAACTGTACTACAAGGGGCCGGCCAAATAGCTCAGCAGATTAAAGCGCCTGCTTAGGCAGACGCAGGGGCTAGGGGTTCGATCCCCTGCATGCCATGCTGGTCCTGCCCCTGGCGTGTGCTGAGATGGTGATTGAGACTGGACACGGTGGCGCGCACTTGTGATTTCAGCTCTTGGGAGGCTGAAAACAGGAGAATCACTACAAGTCCGATCTGTGTAGTGAGACCCTGTAGACCCTGTACTAAATGTAAATAATAAAATAAAACAAAACTGCACTATAGGACTGGGGAGATAGATTGGAGATCTAAGCCCATGCCTGGCAAGCACGAGGACCTGGGCTGGCCCCTGAACTGAGTGCACCATGCTGTCCACTGAAATGGGATGTAGTGGCACACATCTGTAATCCCAGTGCTGGGGAGGCTGAGACAGGAGGATCACTTATGAGTCCCAGCTGCATAGACTCTGTATCAAAGAAAATATTTTTTAAAATCTTTTTAAACTGTACTACAGCGAATGCCATTGCTCCCCTGGCTTCTCGTGTTCCTTGCCTCTTTCTGCAGCAGCTTTGGAGTTTTCTTTCCTGAGTGTCTTTAGGAAACATCAAAAATACGTGACTGTGGCTGCCAAGTGTCATCCCACAGAAAGGCAGGCTCCCAATAACATGACGCCGTGTCCTCATCCGTATTCAGCGAACCTGGCACCGTGCAACTTTGGGATCTTCCCCAAAGTCCAAATGACCATGAAAGGGAAGCATTTTGAATCATTTCAGGACCTTGAAGCAGCCAGGACGGCACAACTAAAGACACTGGCGAGATAATTGTGTTGAAGCCAAGGGGAGTGTCTTAAGGGGATCAGTGATAAATTTTATTACTGATAATTTTTTTTTAATCTTTTATTTGGTACAGGGTTTCGCTATGCAACTCAGACTTGTAGTGAGCCTCCTGTTTCAGCTTCCCTGGTGCTGGGATTACAGGTGTGCACCACGAAGCATTGATGGCTAGCTAGCATGGCTGCATGGCTTGCAGTACCTGGGATTGAGCCTGGGTCCTTGCATTTGCCAGGCAGGCGCTTAGCCTGCCAAGCTATCTCCCAGCCTAAAATTCTTTAAATGTAAAACATTCATCATATTTTTGATCACCCTGTGTATGAATTGGGCAGGAGCCAAGGTTGGGTGTCACAGGTATGAGATAGGACAACATCTTTGTATCTATGAGATGTGCCCCAGGAAGGACTCTCACTGGCCCCTAGGGTGATGGGCCAGCAGGAAAGAAGCCAGGGCTCCAGGAGCTGCCCCCAGGGGGAGCATAAAGGTATGCCCTGGGAGGAATCTCAGCCCTTCCTACTCTAGTGCCTGAGGCATTCACGGTCACCACAGCAAAAGGGAGGTCACTGGCTGTGCAGCAGACCCAGGTCTCATCTGCACTCCCTGGCTGGCCTTGACAGGTGACCTGGGTGCTGGGCCTGCAGGCAGGCTCACAGGTGTCTTCCTACCCACTCTCCTAACGAAGCAGAAATACACCTGGGCCTGGGCCTGGGCCTGAGCCTGGGCCCTAGAAGCAGAGCTGAGCCTGCTGTGTCTGTGCCAGTGGAGACAGAAGGAGAAAACAGGGAAAGGGAGAAGGGGCAGGGCAGGGGCAACACTGTGCTAGTCATGTCTGCCGGGAAGGTCCTTTCTGAGAAGACTGCAGAGCCCCGCCTGCAAAGGCAAGAGGAGCTCAAGCCAGGATAACATGAGGGACGGGTGGCCGGCCAGAGATAGCCATGACGCACAGGCCCCAGGGTAGGACATGGCTTGGAAGGGAGCAGAGATGGAGAGTGCAGGAGGAAGAGGAGGTGACAGGAGGCCAGAGCCACTGGTACCTCACAGGCCTCAGCCTCGGCTGGCTCTTGCTCAGCTGGGTCACCAATGGCAAGTCCAGGGCAGCAGTGACAGACCTTCAACGTGCACCCGAGGCCACAGGGCGGAGTGTCAGGCTCCAGGCAGCAGTTGGACCTGCATGTCACTTGTCCTTCGTGCTGGCCCTGAAGGTCCCGTGTCCTCCTGCGGAGGCCCTCGCTGGCAGGTGCAGCCACATGGCATTCTGTACACTTTCTCCTGTCCTTCGAGTCCTTGTCACCAACAGAAGCCTCTGTCCCCTGCAGAATTCCAGCTTCCCGTGACTGAACCTGACATCAACAACAGGCTGGAGTCGCTGTGCCTCAGTATGACCGAGCACGCCCTGGGAGGTGAGCACCCTGTTCACATTGTCTTCCTCTCCATGCTGTTCGCTGTCTGCCCCCTGGTGGCAGCGCAGGAATGGGAAGGGGACACGGCGGGCTGGCGGGGACAGAACAGGCTGCCTTGGAGGGTCCTGCATCCCACCAGCCCTCTGCCTGGCTCTCTGCACTGGTCCCCTCTTGGGGGCAAATGGGACCCAGAGACCAGGGACACAAAGCTGTCCTCTTGCGCCCAAAGCTCTTCCCCAGTGGTCACAGCCAGTGCAGAGAGCTGGAGTGGCTTTCAGTGGGACCATCTGCCACAGCACTGAACGCTTTCCTGCTGGGGACTGGGTCCCCAAGGCCCATGCAGGCATATCCCAGCATGCTCTAAAAACAGTTGTGAAAGACCCCTGTTTGTTTTGCTAACTCCCTGTTGTAAGCGGCTTGCATGATGCCTAGAGTCCCAAGAAGCCTGCACTGTCCCCCCCCCGTGTCACAGGCACAGGTGAGATGGGCCTGTTCCTAGCCAAGCCAGGAGCATGGCTGGCAGCATCAGACCAGAGGCTCTGAGGCCATCTTGGGAGCCCTCGGCCCCTCTAGGTCCTAAGCCTGCACCTTTCCCCGGCTACATATTTATAGATAGGAAGCAGACATGTGCCAGGAGAGAGGTCTTCCCCAGCCACCAGTCTCTGAGTCATAGAGCCCAGGGAGGACTTCTAAGCCCTCTCCAGTCTACTCATGAGTCCCCACCCCCAAGACAGGCTGTTGCCCACCTAGGCCAAGCCCTGTGCCCTCTGGCAGGGCTGAGCCAAGGCTGCTGTCGTCAGCTTCTGCTGCAGACAGCTCTGTCCCTCAGACCTGGAGGTCTTCGATTGTTAGTCCCCGCAAACACAGTCTTGTCCTGATACCAAATATGAAATAGATAAATGTTCTGTGTGAAGCAGAGGAGAGGTCTGGGGTGACAGCCCCAACTTGACCTCAGAACCAAGAGGGGCCAGGGCCCTCAGGATGTCACAGGCTTCATCACAGGGCTTCAGACCAGAGAAAAGACCCAGCCTCTTCTGTGGCTTCCCTGGGGTGACTGGGGACCCCATTTGCAAACCACTGCTGTCCCCCGGCCATTCAGATCCTAGACGTTTTGCATGACCATAGTGACGGCCACTGGCTCTGCCCCTCTGCCTTACCAAGCCGACGGGGTCACAGCCCCCAATGCATCCCGGAAAGCCACCCGAGGTCCATGCACATGTGGGTAGGGACTGAGGACATCTAGTCAGCTGCAGAGAGGAAGAGCCACCAGCCTTAGAGAAGAAAGACACGCTCATCCGGCCACCATGAGGAGGCGCGCTGGAAACGTGACTCGGTGCACCAGACTGGGCCTGCAAGGCCAGAGTGTCTCAACCCCCTGCCATGAAACGCCCAGCCCGGGTCAGTCTGCCTACAGGGACAGGGCACCAATTGGTGTCGCAGGGGCCAGGGCAGCGGGGCTCAGGGAGGGAAACAGGTCACTTTTGGGGGTGACGAGGATGCTCTGCAGTCGGCGCTGCTGGTCACGCGGCTTTGTGACTACACCAAAGCCATGAGGAGACTTACAGGCTGCAACTTGGTCAACTTAAGCTTTACAAAGGAAGCGAATCCATGCAGGGGGTATGAGTTAGGGCAGCAGCTGAGAGTCCCCACCCCGGCTCCTGCTGGAGTCCTGTCCCCCGAGAGGGAAGGCCCTGAAGGCCTGAGGCTCAGGCAGCCCAGGGCCTCCTGCCCCTGGGCGCCCACCTCTGTGGAGTCAGCGGGACCCTGGCCCTTGTCCTTGCACTTGATGGAGCTCTGATACTTGGCATTTTGAAAGCTCTTAGCAAACTGCTAAGTCCTAACAGTATCATTATTAGTAGCAAGAATGCCAAATGCTCTTTTTAAGGAGGTCTTCCTGGAAAAGGCTTCATTTTTTTTTTTTAACCTGCTCTGCTATTTTTGCAGAATGCTTCTCTGAATAGATAGGGGTTTGCTCATATTTTCATCTTGTTAATCTCCTAAGCCTTTTTATTGCTATGGTTTTTTTCTCAGTAATCCCCTCTGTTGGGAAGTTGTATAAGCAGTTTCCTGAGCAGAGGATGCAAATTAAGCTCAGGGTGGCACGGCTGGAACCATGGCCACTGGCCGGCCCATGCCAGTGCGCAGGGAGAAAGGCCTCGAGGAGACAACATGCCGATGGGTTATTTTGCAGAAAGACACATGCCTGGGGCAGGAAAACAAAGTAGAGGCAGGTGTCAGCTTGCAACTCAGGAATAGAAAAAGGGGATGTTGAGGTCTTGTGGCATCACGTCCCAGGACGGCCACTCTAGGAGAGCCCCGCAGGTCCTGTGTGCCCATGATTCACAGCTCCCCTCAGCCTCTTGCACTAACTGCTGCCCTCCTGGTGCCTTCCTTTCCCATCTCCTCTCCTCTCCCCTCCAGCAGAACCACGGAGGACCCCCAGGTGTGGGTGCCTCTGCCTGTTGGTTGGCACATCTGTCTTTAAGGCAACCATCAAGCATTGTTGCATTTGCTCCTGCTTAGTGGACTTGGTTATCCAAAGAGGTGAAATGCCAAGCATGGCCCGTGCTTCCTCCAGAAGGAGGCCCTTTAGGAGCAGAGAGCCTCTTGCAGCCTGTCGAGAGTTGTGCATAGAGCTACACCTGTTCTCTGAGGCTCTGGGGCTCATGCTTCACCTTGCTGTCTCTTCTCACCCCTACTTCCCCTGTACTTGGGACTTATCAGTTCCTAGGAGCTGGAGCCTTGTGTAAATTCCTTTATTACACTGAGCTGGCATTGGGTGAGAATGTGTAGCACCACCTGTGAGGGTCCCACTGGAGCGCGCCCCTGGAGCTGCCAGCGCGCAGTGTGCACAGCTATAATGAGTGGATTCCTTATTGGTCTTTTTCCCTGCAGATGAGCACGGTCAGTGGACAGAGGGTCCTGCGGTGCATTTCCGGTTGGGTCAGTTGAGATTTTTTTGTGTTTCTTGCTCTGCCTGTTTATAGCTCTAGTGGTCTGGCGCTTTTTTTTTTCCATAATTTTATTGAGAAACAAATAGCAATGAGACAGTTTCAAACCAAATT
>NDGN011552831.1:6081-17602 GCA_002564285.1 Tympanoctomys barrerae | reverse complement strand
CAACAAAGCAGTCAGGCTCAGGTTGCTGTGGTTCGATCTCCACAACTCAAGCCAACCAAACCTTCCCTGAAGGCATTTGGAGCAAAAAAAGAAAAAAAAAAAGAAAGAAAGAAAGAAAAAGAAAAAGAAAGAAAGAAAGAAAGAAAAAAGAAAAAAAAAGCATTTGAGAGGCTCATAGCAGGTGCAGTAAAGGAATTTTCCAAAACCAGAGAGTGTCAGAAAGTGAAGAGTTCATTGAAATACTGCAAGAGAGCAATGAGAAGTCCAAGTGAGGAGCATACCACCAGGATTTGAGAAATGGAGCGTGTACAGGATGGTCACAGCAAGTTTCCCAGGCAGGCTTTCTTTAGGGCTGCATACATTCTGTCTAACTCACAGAAGTAGCTACTGCATTGTGACAGTAGCTACACCTCAAAGAAGGCAATTTGACATGGTCTTCTACTCTGGCCCTAATTTAAATCCCTGAAGGCTCCAAATTTAGGAAATCTATAAATACCACCTGTCACAAAAGGATCATGGGTCACCAGAAAACGCATGTGCCCCATATAAAGACCTGTGTGTCCTTTCCTTCCATGTGGAGTTTCGCCTGTGCAGATGTATAATTGCTCAGTACGTGCCTGGTCCTAGAAACTTAATATGGAAAGAGGCTGGGCTAACTGTGTCTCTAACTATGGATTAACTCATTTCCTGCCCATCCTCCACAGCACTTTAATACTGCTTCCCCACTTCACCTCGGGAATCTATTGTTTCATAAGACAAGCATGTAAGTGCATAGGTCTGCTACTTGCTCTGTTTCGTCCTTTTGGATCATTTGACATATCTTGGCTAATATACCAATTTTGTCAAAATACAGAACTAGGAGCACAAGTCTTCCCACATTAGTTTCATTTAAGTATCTTGGATCAGGATACCTGGCTCTTCTGTGTACACATTAGGAACAGCCTTCCAGGTTCTGTAAAAGTCCTGTGGAATTTTGATTTGGGTGGTAGTGAGCTTATAGAGGAAGTTAAATTCAAAGTGCATCCATTTTGCTGCAAATGACTGGAGTATATTCATCTTTATAGAAGAACAGTATTGCATTGTATCAATACCCCCATTTTCCTTGTCTATTCATCCATTGATAGACCTGTATTCCACTTTCAAGTCTTAGCTATCATAATTTGTGCTTCTGTACGTATGAGTATTCATGAATCACTTTACTGTGTTGTCTTTAAATTTTGGGGAAGACAGTTAGAAATAGAAAGGATGCCCCATGACACCATAACATTAACTGAAAGAAATCAGACATACAATGTTAAATATTGACTTATTTCTCTTATGAGAAAGCCAAAATAGAAACAAGTCTTACAGCAAAATAAATGATAATAGGAAATGGGACAATAGGGAAGTGAACCAAGAGAAGTGGGGATAGAGGGAGGAGAGAACAGAGAAAGAATGAAAGTGGAATTAAGATGTGTGATGAGGGGCCTTCCCCTTAGTTCAGTTGTTTAAGTGGCTGCTTCAACAAAGCCGTCAGCCTCAGGTTGCTGTGGTTCGATCCCCACAACTGCAGCCAGCCAAACATGCCCTGAAGGCATTCTGAGCTGGCCAAAAAAAAAAAAAGATGTGTGATGAGCTTGTATCAATTCTGATGAGTGCAATCATTACTCACTGCAATCATGTACCAGTAAAACAAAATAGAAACAAAAAAAACTATGGCTCAACGTGAATATACTTGTCATGATGTATGGTGTGTTATGCACACCGCAAATTAAATGAGAGATACTTAGCTTCATTAGGACAACACAGTCTTACCTGCATAGAGGACATAGTTTGTCTCTTATTTTGATCTTCTGTAGCATCTTTTCATTTTTACTCTCATGGTATTGCACAACATTGTAGTGAGGGGTTTGGGTGCCTTGGTAACCAGTATATGACCAGCAAGATGACTACTACTGAGCGGCATACCCAATCCCAGTTTTCAAGTGTGTATACCTCAGAGTCTCAGGAGAGTCATATAGAAGTACAACTGATATGTCATCTAAACATCCTGTTAAATTCTATTGTTAATTATATAACTATAACTTCATTATTTGGACATTCCGCATTCACCATAATCTAATACTAGGCATACTTTTGTTTCTTTTTCTAAATACTTCTGCATTTTAAGTTTTGCATTACTTTATTGCTGTGATACTATGCATAATGCTTCATTGAAGTAATTATAACTCTATGTTTTCCTTTATTTCTTCTTTGTCATTCTCACTTATTATTGTTGGGGGCTTCCTAATCATACTAATCCACAAGGGAACAAACATTTGACATTGGCAATATTCTGTAGTGTGCATCTGTTCGTGCACAATTAAATTTTTTCTTTAACGTTTTATTAGTGCTTCTTTTAGAGTTTATTTTGCATTTATTTATTTATTTATTTATTTATTTATTTATTTATTTATTTATTTATTTGGAACAGGGTCTCTGTACTGTGAATCTCATTACATTATCCATTCACCCAGGACGTGGCCACTTGGTTTGTTTCCAATTTCACCATGATGAATAAAGTCACTATAAGCATTCTTAGGCAAGCCTTGTGATTTTATTTTATGGCTCCCACATGAATACACAGAAATGAATTTGGTGATGATAAGGGTGACATATATGTATGTTTGAAAGACATTTCTGAAATCTGCCATACATTTCTGAAATTATCATACCATTTTCCATGCCCTCCAGGAGAGCATGAGAATTGCGGATGTCCTACACATGAGCTGTGATCAAATATATGTTGAATGATTAAACTTGAAATTTTGAAATTTTTCTTACACTGGAAGACATGATGTTTTTAATGGCCCCTAAATAGTCCCGCTTTTTTTTGCTTAGATGTCCTGTTGTGCCTGCCTCAATCTCCTAAACTGCTTCAAAACATTTATTTTGTGATTCCTTTTGACTTTGGGCAAGAGCCACAATATACACAGTGCCAGATTTGGTAAGTAAGGTAGATGAGGACAACATGATGCCTTTATTTGACAGAAATTACCATATATATTGAGGCAGCCATAAAAATACACCCATGAAAATGTGAGGGCAATCTGGCTACGACATTTGTCACCCCATTGATCACCCACGTTGATTTGGTTGACATGGCTGGCTAGGTATGTGTCCCCTTCCTCCCTCAATGATCCATGTGCATCCCTCCCAAAGCTGCTTGCTTGGTTGAAAAGGACGACCACCTGCAATAGAGGAGGACTGTTCCTCAGTGAAGGGCATATGAGTAGCTGTGCTCCCCTGCTAGAACCACCAAACAAGCTCTCAAACATACAGCCATAAAAGAGGACTCCTAAACTGCTCCAGAAGATAGCAATTCAGATGGGATGAATGTGTTCAAAGTGAGGAAGAGTCTTTTGAAGAGGAGTAGTTGCAATGTTTTAAGATTTTTTAATTTAAAAAAAAACATTTTAATCACATTGATTAACCAGTGCTTGCTGCTGTCATTTTTTTTTTAAATTTTCAGCCACCCTGGCCATTTTGTGTGTATTTAAAAGAGATTCTATATTCTACAGGTATAATTCCATAGATACCACTAAGTAGAGGATGTTAAGTATGCACAAATTATCAATATCCCCAGTGGTCATTCCCTCTCCCTCCTTTCAGCCCTTTAGCGGTGGGAATGGAACCCATGCATCCTACCTGGGTGACTGGACTACCACTGACATATATCCTGAATACTTTCACATATGTTCTTCTTATTTTCACTATTGCTTTCTAGAGGGCACTGTAAAAATCACGTCTTATGAGACAGAATTTGTTGAATTTATTTTAGGTGTTCTATGTCTTCATATATTTGATGATTTCTTAAAATATACATAAAAATTTTACTATCTCCTGATACAAAGATTCCCAAATAATAAGCTTATAAGCATATACTTGAGTATAAATTCTCATGGGTCGATTCTTTATTAATAAAGAATTCAATTGAAGTTCCTACTATTCTCAGACCCAGAGTCTCTCCTGCCTCTGGGCCTGGGTTGCCCTTCTCATTCATGACCCTGTCTATAGCTCTTCAATTCCTTTTCCACCTACAGCATCAGGGTCGTGAAGCACACACAAACTCAACATTTTTAAAGTTTATTCAATAGGACAAAAATAAAACGGGCCCACCAGAGCTGAGTATTTTTTGTTTTTATATTTTATTCATTTTAATGAGAAAAAAAGATAAAATAGCAATGAAACAGTTTCAAAATGGCTAGTAGGATAGTTCCAATAACTAATACATTGCATATTGTTGTCTTCATAGTAGCTATTCAGAGGGCAAGATATAGACATTATATCTTGTCCTCTGAATACTATGAAGAGGAAAGGTTTTTACTAATATTGTTTAGACAAGATATAAATATATAAATATCTTGTCTAAACAATATTAGTACAAACCTTTCTTCTCATTGAACTAAGAGAAAGTAGCTCTAAATCTATCCTACCTTGTATGTACATATACTTTTACTACAAAATAGTTCTTTATTTATATCCCCCTTTTTTGTTTTGTTTTGTCAGAGATGGGTGCTCCACTGCACTTACAGAAGCAGAACTGAATATTTAACCTCTATAAGAAAAGCTGGTGAATTCAGGACATCCTGACTTGACTTTTCAGTAACTGCACAGATCTAGATTCTCTTGACTTTCTATGGAAGAACAGCTCCATCTATAGCCTGTAGCTTCTTCAGGGAAGCTTCCATTTCATACACAGACAACACAGCTTCTAGGAGAAAGTGCTATTTCCCAGGCTACCTAGAATGGGAAGCAAAGCAAAGATGGTACACTAAGCAGAGGCTTTGCTTTTCTTATATTTCATTTCTGAATCTTGAGCAAAAGGGCAAGAGGATGAGTAAGATTATGGCACTAGGGGGACACAGTGTGCAAGCAAAGACTGTAAGTGTGATTAAGTTCTTGGTTCTGTGGGAGAAGGTAGGCTGATCACATCAGTCAAAGAAAGAAGGTGTAGGATGTGCAACCTCAAGGAGATAAGTCCCAAAGAACCAAAGAGAAAGCCTTAATCCCCCACTAACATCCCAGGCCATACCCTGACCTCTCTGGCAGTCCTCCCCTAATTCCTTACAGCTATGGTTTTGCTTGTGTTTGTTCTTGATGTAAGGCTATCTTTCCTCTAACTCTGAGTAGCTCTGAGTATATAAGATGATCAAAAACTTAAGGGATGTTGCTGATGAGTGTTAGCCAAGAGAAATGTACACCCCTAAATTATGACAGTGTGTCCATATCCACCTTATTCCCCTGACCTCTACCTGTGAGACTTCTGCCTCTCCTCCACCTTCATAATGACCATGCAAAGTCAATATTTTGAACTGATTCAATACAGCTAGGTAGCCATGACCATGCAACCAATGTCACTTAGGAAAAAGGACTCAACAGCTGCTTCAGAAAGGGGCAAGAACATGAGACAAGTGTGTTCAAAGCAAGGGGAAGATTTTGAGGAAGATTAAAGGCAATGTGTGTTTCACTGTAATAATTTTTATTTTATTTTATTTTTGTATTTTAGGGAAGGGGCTACAAAGTATTCAGGGTTTCACTACTTGATGGGACTCACAGTGATCCACCTGTTTACAACCACCATGCCCAGTCTCAAACGCCATCTTAACATGCACTGGGGGTGAGGCCAGCATGGTAGGATGGGGATAAAACCTCCAACCTCTGTGTCTCCTTACAGGCACTTTAATCCACTGAGCTATTTGGCTGGTCCTTGGTGTAATAATTTTTAGAAATTTGACTATGCATTCTGTTTTGACCACATCTCCCAGGGATCATGGTCTGTCCTTCTGTCTCTCTCTGTGTTTCTGTCTCTGTGTCTCTGTCTCTATCTGTGGGCCTTTCTCTCTCTCTCTCTCTCTCTCTCTCTCTCTCTCTCTCTCTCTCTCTCTCACTCTCTCTCTCTCTCTCTCTCTCTCTCTCTCTCTCTCTCTCTCTCTCTCTCTCTCTCTCTGACATTCTTTCTTGTGTCTCTTTGTCTCTCCTCTCTCTGTGTTACGGTTTTAACTGTGTCCACAGTATAACTTTTCTTCTCCTCCAGGTTCTGACTCATGTGGCAGCAGTCCATGCAGTCAGTCTTCTGCGAACATGGAATACACACTTTAGTGTCAGTGTTTGTATCAGCTTGTAGGGTGCTTGTAATTGGTTCACCTCCAACTGCTCCTCACAATTTCTGATCGCCTTGCCTTGACATGGACTACGGCCACTGTTCCCTGCCTTCCTTCGTGATATTATCTCTGGACTAAGTGGCAGAGTTGGGCTGTTAGTCAGAATCTAACCCCACAGGCCTTTCCCATTCTGTCATTCTAGGGTAACTCTGGTGCACACTGATCTACAGTGATGTTCTTCAAGGACTGGTGGCATGGAAGCACCACATCTGTGGCCTCTAAAATTCACCTGAAATCTTCACTACACTGAAGTTATACAAGAATTGGATCAGCGACATTTTGGCAACCAAGTCCAAAATTCCCTACCATGCCTGCTGTGACCATTAAAACCAAGCAGATGCGAATATTGGAGCCATTTTTCTAGACTAACTGCAAAAAGCAAGAAAGGTCATCACAACACCAACCCATGTTAGAGACCTCAGCCCCTTGATCTAGGTCTTAAAGTCCAGGTCAGGGTAGACAGAAGCAGAAAATGGCATACCAAGAGATAGATCAGTGATTCTTCACCTAGAGCAAGGGTGTCCTCTTTGGGATCTTTAGGCAAGAGAGACATCCAGTTGTTTTTGTACCCAGTCCCACCACTTGAATACTGAGGCTAACAGTGGGTTTCTATGGGGTCCTGCTGAGGTCCTGGGGATTTCTGTCACATGGGCCCCCAATACAAAGGCACAGTGGTTGTGCTGTTGCCTATTCCCACCATTTGAGAACTAAAGTGGATGTTGGTTGGCTGCAGGATCCTAGGAGGTCCTAGGGAGCTCTGTCCCATGGGTCAACAACACGGAGGTGGGGCAGTTGTGCTGGTGCTCTGTCCTACCATCTGAGAACTGAGACAGACATCAGGCAGCTTCAGGTTCCTGGTGAGTCTGGCCCATCCCCTGAACTTGTGCAGAAGCTTTGCTGATATAGGCAATTCCCCTCACTGGTAGCAAGAGCCTTGGTGAGTCCCTCTCTACCCCACACATTACACTGTAGCAGAAACCTTCCTGACCCAACCCTCATCACTCTCCCAACATTGCTGAGTCTGGATGACCACTGGGAGTTTCACAAATTCCAAAATGAAGGAGCAAAGGGCAATCTTAGTCCTCTATCCCACACAGAACAAGTCAAGAAGAAAAAGACATGGAAGAATACAAAAGTGGAACACCTATAATTTCTGGATTCACAGCAACTCTAGTAAAGAAACAAATCAATTGGGCTATAGAGCAAATAAATAAGTAATCTAAAACTCCTGATTAAGCAGGCACAAGGACCAGGGTTTAATCCTCATTCCATGTTGGCCCCTCCCCTGGGGCATGCTGAGCCAGCAACCAAGTCTGGACATGGTGGCACACACCTGCAATTCCAGCACTGGGGAGGCTCAAAACAGGAAAATTGCTACAAGTCTGAGCTGTGCAGTGAGACCCTGTACCAAATAAATAAATAATAAAAAATAAACACAATCCAAGAATATGTTCCAGGTGACATCCTGCCCTGGTCCCCCTCCTGTACCTCTCTAGGAGCTTTCTTTCCCTCAAAAAATACATTCTACTCATTAAATAAAGAATATGTTGCACACAAGAAGATATTTACCTGAAAAGGAAATTTACACACTGAAAGTAAATGATGGAAAATATCACTTCATGTGACAAGAACCCAGGAAAAAGCAGGGATAACTATTCTGGTTGCTGACAAAATGAATATCAAACCAAGAATAATTAAAAGAAAAATTTTTAAAAGGTCACTGCATACTTGTTAGGAGAAAACTTCAGGAGGAAATAATAACAATCATAAACACAAATGCACTCAATGTACTAACTCCCAGCTATATAAGGCAAATTTTAATAGACATAAAAAGTCAAATGAGAAGTAATACAATTATAGTGGGGGACTTTAACAAGTCACTGTCATAAAGAGATAGATCAGCTAGGGAAAAAATCAGCAAGGAAGTAACAGAACTAAAGGAAACTTGTGAAGAAGAGGACTTAGCAGACCTCTACACAGTATTTCACACACACACACACAAAGCAACATCAGAATGCACATTTTCCTCAGCTGCACACGTGACATTTTCCAAAATAAACCATATACTAGAATATAGAGCATGCTTAAATAAAGGCAAAGCAATTAAAATTATCGCAAGCATATGATCAGATCACAGTGCAATGAAACTAGAAATTTGTTGACAAACAAAACCAAAGAAACACTGCAAACACATGGAAATTAAATGACAATATCATGAACAAACAGGGGGTCACACATTAAATTAAATAAATTAAATCTAATTATCTTAGATCAATTACTTACAGTTGATCTAAGATATGTAATATTCAGACAGATAGTGCTGTCAAGCTTAACTGACTCAGTTATAGGATAATAAATTCATAAGCTTCTCTTCGGGATGTTCAACAACTAAAGTTTGCAGATCAAAAATTAGAGAGATAGATGGGCTAAAAGACAGCCAATGTTTTCTTCCCTGGCTGTCTGAAGATCCGTTACCATCATGAATGACACAGTAACTATCCAAACCCAGAAGTACAGCAACTAACCAACTTCTTAAAAGGAAACAAATGATCATTGATGTCCTACATTCTGGGAAAGCAACAGTACCTAAGATAGAAAGTCAGAAAAAATTCACCAAAATGTACTGTGTTTGGATGAAATACTGTGTAGTTCTTCACCAGATGTCATTTTTGTGTTTTGATTCAGAACTCATTTTGGTGGTGCGAAGACGACTGGCTTTGGCATGGTTTATGATCCTCTGGATTATGGATTATGCAAAGAAAAATGAGCCCAACTATAGACTTGCAAAACGTGGCCTCTATGAGAAGAAAAACACCTCAAAGGAAGCATCAGTAGGAATGCAGAAACAGGATGAAGAGAGTCAGAGGCACTGCAAAGGCTAAATTTAGTGCTAGCAAGAAGCCAAAGGAGTAGAGATGCAGCAAAGACTGTCTGCAGTGACTACAACTTTTCACAAGATGATTTGATAAACTGTAAAACCTTCAAAAAAAAAAAGCCAGTATGTTGGCCCCTGCCCTTCAAGGACAGTGAGGACTAAGGACCTAAGATAAGCTCTGCTGTGACATTCTGTAACTAAGTGATGTTCCAAATTGTCTGATCAAGAAGATTATGGGGACACAGAGGAAAGTGATCGATGATATATAGTATGCATGAGGAGAGTCACCTAGAGCGAAAAAATTTCTCTTGGGCTTTCACAGAGAGTAAATTGGTCAAGCAATGTCCATGACTCATCCACATGGCTGACATTGACAAAAGATCTACAAGGTACTGTTCATGGTTCCAGGGTAAATCCTGAGGAGATTTGACTGACCTTATCAGATAGCAAAAGTTACATTCTTAGTTTAATCGATATTGCTTTAACGTGGTCTTAACCATCCAGCGAAAACGTGTAACCACAAGTTATAAAAAGTAAAGTTATATTAATGTGCTGAAGTGTAAAAGGCTCAAGTCAACATCTTCTGACAGTTGTCAGTTGTGCTGATAACTGCTATTATGGACTTCTGGACTACATTTGGTTATTTTGCTGAATTCAAGTACCTACAATCTTTGGGCTTCCATCAAGTATGAAAAGGACCTTTAAAGACTTCTTCAAATACAGCTTTAATGACAGCAATGGAACACACATCTCTGACAAAACCAAACAATAAAGGGGGATATAAATAAAGGACCATTGTGTTGTAAAATATATATCTATATATTGAAAGAGATTGTGAAATACATACATATATATATACTCTCTCATTTCATTAAGAAAGGTTTGTACTAATATTGTTTAGACAAGATCTCATGTCTGCATCTTGTACTCTAAATAACTACAATGCAAACAACAATATGCAATGTATTAATTATTATACCTGTCTTACTAAATTGTTTTGAAACGGTTTCATTATTATTTTCTCTTTTTTCTCATTAAAATTAATTAAATAAGTTAATATAAAAAACAATATTCACATTGAATAAAAATGAGATACAACTTACCAAAACGTCTGAGATACAAAGAAAGCTGTTTTAAGACAGAAATTTATGGCAGAAAATTCGCACATTAGGAAAACCGAACAAGTCCAAATAAATATCCTTATGCTGCACCTCAACCTCCTACAAAAAGAACAGCAGGTCAAGCACAAAATCCAAAGAAGGCAGGAAATTATAAAGATTAGAGCAGATATTAATGCAATGGAGATGCAGAAAACAATAGAAATAAGTAATGAATCAAAGATTTGATCTGTTGAAAGAATAAATAAAATTGATAAACCATTAGCAAAATTAACCAAACAAAGGAAACACAAAAATATAATTCATGCACTATAGAATGAAAAGGTCAGTACAACTGTAGACTATATAGAAATTCAGAAGTTCATCAATATCTATTTTGAAAACCTTTACTCTCACAGGTTGGAAAACAGAACAAATGAATAGTTTTCTAGGTAAATTACTAAAGCTGAGGCAAGAAGATATAAAAACTTGGAATAACTCAATAACAGGAAATTAAATAAAAAATGTAATAAAAATTTGCCAACAAAGAAAATCCAATGTTCTGATGGATTCACTGTTGAATTCTCCAAAAAAATTAATAAATGTTTAATGACAACTTTTTTCAAACTCTTCAATGAAACTGAAAGAAATGGAATTCTCCGAAATTGCTTCCTCATTCCTAGAAGCATGCATTACTCTGATGTTCAAATCAGAGAAATACCCAAATAAAAACTAGAACTATAAGCCAATCTTCCTAATTTCTTGTAACTCTATTTTTTTTCTTCTTCCTTTTGCCAATTTTGTATGCATGCATCTGAACATCAAATTTGAAGACAATACTTCTTTACAGCAAACACTTTGGAATTGATATTATTTTGGTCAGTGAAATTCTCTATCTTTTCTAACCTTTTTGTTTATATTACTATTCTGTATTATCTTTAAAAATAAAAAATAAAACTGCATGAAAAGAATAGAGACACATCTTCTCCTCCAGATTCTATGAGGAGATAAAAGGGGATGGAAGTGGCTAGAGAATGTGCAGTACAGACATGCAGCTAAGATGGGTCCATGAAGATGTGGAGAATGCTCTGTGGTAGACGCTATCGAAGGAGCACTAAGCAGGATCTGAAAGCCCAATATATCTGATACTCAAAAGTTGTGTCCCCTACACAAAACCATTCAGAGAAATATGAACACTGAACACAATACACAACTTAACAGTGTGTTCTGTGCATTGGAGTAAGTAACTGAGAGACTGAGAAGCACAAAGACAGCCTGTAAGAGGGAAGGTATATTAAGGCAATGAAAGGAAAGGGAAGGGAAGGGAAGGGAAGGGAAGGGAAGGGAAGGGAAGGGAAGGGAAGGGA